>JAWWEE010000430.1:0-11175 GCA_035221455.1 Xenops minutus | reverse complement strand
TATCCTTCTCTTAGATGGATGGCCTTACAGGGCTAAGCGAGCTCCATCTGCCTGGGTTTGGAGTTAGAGTTGTCCTTATCCTAGGATGGTCGCTGGGGTGCTTGCGAGCCCATCCTGCCCGTGGACACACTTTTTCTGACTCTTCAGTTGAGACCTGACTAGCATGGGAGACCCTACCAGAGGCCTGAACCACCACCAGCACAGCTTGCAACCTCATGAGGGCACGCAAGCTTCTCCATCACGACAAGGGGGTGTCCATGGAGAAGTATAGCTATTCTAAGGAACAGATAATTTTCTTTCTTATTTAGTAGTTAGAAAATGTTTCTGGTGGTAAGCCTGAAAAGGTTAGATTTCTTTTTAGTGCAATGTTTCTTTGTGGGGGGAAAAAAAAAAAAAAAAAATTAAAAAAAACCCCTCTCCATTTAAGAAAACTAGTTCTTTGTTGATTTCACCTTGAATCACATATAAAATATGACTAAAACTATTTTTGTGAAAACTGGATATTTTCTCCAAGTATTTCATGCAATAATGTTGATTTTAAATACATTTAGCTAAATCTTACAAAATTTGAGTGTATTTGAGATTAATAGTTTCAATGTACTTCTCTAGCCTGAAATGCATTCAAGTGTCAGCTCTACTTTTGTGGAAAAACAGATTTATACCAAACATGTTTGGAGGTCTTCACAGAAATTGATAATTTTCTTTCTTGATGATCTTTAATGCAAACAGAAGAATGAATTAGGGAGTAAATAAAATTCTCATCCTGCCTCATGAATGGCATACACTTTAGACAAAATGATTTATTAGACAAAATATCTTTTTACTGGAACTTATGTATGCATCTAACATATAATTGACATTTTACATACATATATAAATACCAACTGCATGCTAATCAAATTTTAGACTTTAATGGTTTTGAAAACTTAATGTCTGGAATCCACTTTGTTCTTCCATGTGAAATTTTATGTCTTAGACCATTAAGGATTAGAAGGTTAAATCTATGAAAGAAGATGCTAGAGAAATCCATGGAGATTTCTAGGACTTGAGTGAATGTACTTGACCCCATTTCCTGAGAATCAAGCAAACAGACAATCCCTACTAACACAAATATGATACTGCTTTTCTTTGATTCTTTTGTCTCTGTTCATCTCAGAAATCATAGGAAGAATAGGTGGATGAAAATGTCTTATTAGTTATAATTTTTATTTTTACTACAGGTATAAATAGCAAAAACTGTTTCTTTTTCTTCTTACAATCTCCCTGATGATGAAATCCCACTACTGATTATTTACATTGTAACTGAACTCATCTACTATACTAATTTTCATCTCCTTAAAATTACTTTGGCACCAACAGAATGACTACCACATTCTAATTTCAAGGTGAAACTATTCTAAAGGTAATGAAATAATACACAGTGAATGTTCTCACACCATGAAAATGTATTCACAAAATTTGTAATTGCATCAAGTCCTGTGTATAAATGTTATTCATGCTGAGATATAGTAACCATAAATTTTAATTTTAATCATAAATTGCAATTCATCAGAGATACTTCATTCTAAATTAAAGTCCAAATCAAGCTTTACGGTAACAAAACAAAACAAAGCAAAACAAACAAACAAACTTCAGAAAACAAAACAACAAAACCAAAAAATCCTGATAAATCCCTTATAAAACAGGCCCTGTAAGTAAGTCCACTGTATGCTCCAACTATGAATGCAGGTAACCAGAGAGCTAAACTAAGGACTTTCAAGCATTACAGGAAGTTTATTTAGGAAACACTATACAACTGCAGGAACTCACAGCTCGGTGGCAAGAAACGACACAGAGCAAGGCTTCTTAACCATACCTACGAAAGGCACCAAGCATGCACATACTCCACTTTGAGCTTTTCCCCTTCCCTTCTTCCCTTCACCCTACCCCCACCCCCCACCAGTCTGTGAAATGCTTTTCTGACCCTTGCAAACATCTTCTCAGATACGGATTTGCCTGCTTTGTCAGTCTTGGCAAGAAATCAGCCCAGAGTGAAAGACAGAAAGTGGCTGTTCTCACACATTCTCTCAAGCTTGTATCTTTTAGCCACCATGGGTTTCTTAAGCAAAAAGAAATTTCCAAACCAGTTCACGTCCTCTCTCATTTCTTGCACAGGGTCCCTCCTTGACTTGCACATCCACTCTGTACAAAATACTTATAACTGTAGACTAATCAAGCAAATTTTTTCTATAATAACAACCAATTATCCAGAGCTAAAATCTATGCCACAGCATTGATAAACAAACTGCAGTCTGAAATAACAGGTAGCTACAAAAGAATGATGTAGAGTTTTTAAAGAAGATTATTTCATAACACTAGGTACAACTTCAACCCCTCAATTTATTTTCTCTATAGCTCAACCCACTGACTGGAAAAGGGGAAACCTACCCCCATTTTTAAGAAGAGAAATTAGGAAAGACCAAGGGAACCACAGGCTTGTCAATTGCACGTATGTGCATGGCAGGATCATAGAATCATTAAGGTTGGAAAATACCTCCAAGTTCATCAAGTTTTGATGAACTTAGACCAAATGCCAGCCTGCCCACTAAACAAACTATGTACATTCAGGTTTTGTACACTTCCAATGAAGGTGACTCCACCACTTTCCTAGGCAGCCTGTTCCAATGCTTCATTACTCTTTCAGTGAAGTTTTGTTTTTTTTCCTTAATACCCTACCTGAACCCTCCCTGGCACAACTTGATGTCATTTCTTCTTGTTCTATCATTATTTGCCCAGGAGAAGAGGCAGATCCCGACCTCATCACAACATCCTTTCAGGTAGGTGTAGCAACGGGGTCTCCCCTGATCCTCCTTTTCTCCAAGCAGATTTCCCAGGAAACAAAGCTAAGGCAGTTGCAAAATAATGAGGTGATTGGTGACAGCCACTGTGGATTCACTAAGGGAAAATAGTTCTTGGAAAATTCAGTTGTCTTCTACGACAGGGATACAGCAGTCATGAATGAGGGAAGAATGACTGACATCATCTAAGTGGACTGTGCAAGGCACTTGACACTATCCTGAAGAGACATCTTTGTCTCTAAACTGGAGAGTTGAGAGAGTTATTGGCAGGGACACCTTCCGCTAGACCAGAGTATTCAGAACCCCATCCAAAGTGACCTTGAACACTTCCAGGGATGGGGCATACACAGATTCTCTGGGCAATCTGTTTCAATGCTTCACCACATACAGAGTAAAGAATTTCTTATGTGCCATCTAACTCTGTGCTGCTTCCCCTTTGTGCTATCAGTACACATCCTTGTTAAAAAGCCCTTCTCTAGCTTTCTTGTAGGACACCTTCAGGTACTGGAAGGCTGCTATAAGATCTTCCCAGAGGCTTCTCTTCTCCAGTCTGAACAACCCCAATTTTTTTCAGCCTGTTTTCATAGCATATATATTAATCTGTGAATAAAACTTTCTTTTCATGATTAAACTAGCAAATGTAGTAACTAACCAAATGTTGAATGAACTTCCACCAAGGGTTATAAGACAACTTTACAATTCTATATTCTACCTTCAGCAGATAGTGAGCAGTGAGTAAGGAAAGCTCAAAAAATTACAGAAGAAAATGTAACAGATGGAAGTGACAATCCACTTTTAATTAAATATGAAGGCATCTCCAGAGGAGTTACACAGCAATAGAAAAAAAGGATGTTAGAGAATGTAGTATTTTCAGAAGTAACAATATCTAACAGTTACATAGCACCACAAAGTTTTCTTCATGAAGAAGAGTATAAAGTTCTGAAGATCTACACTGCTTTAACTTGACTGGTTAGAACAATAAACAAAAAAAAAACAAAACAAAAAAAAAATCATGTCAAACAATGTTACTCAAATGGATGCACACAAGCAATGACAGAACCTGAAAGTACGTAATCTTTCCAAGGAAAGGACTTCAACTTCTCCAGCACAATATGATACAGGTCTAGGTGAGAGACTATATGATTTTTCCCACAAAGTAGGAAATAATATGTGTCCTCATGCAAGTCAGGTAAAATACATATTTTTTGCCATTTTCTACAATATCTTTAGTAACTTACTTCAGAGTAGAAAACAAACAAACAAACAAACAAACAAAAAAAATGTGTGTGTATATGTATATGTATATATTATTATTAGCAATATTAATGTTCATAGCATACTTTAACGTCCATGTTGTATATCCAGTACATTGAAGGAAGAAACTGGAAATATTATAGGATCACTTATGACATTATGAACAGAAAGATGTCCTAAAAAGAAACTCAACTTCTACCAAAGTATTTACACTCACATAGCATGATGTAAATCAATATTTAAACAGCTCTTGATTTGCTGTTTATTGATGGTTACACTCTCTCAATAGCATAAAAAAAAACACATAGTCCCATTTATTTTGTTGAGAGTTTGAAACGTCTAGTTTTCACACTGAAACTGTCAATTCCAGTCAAAACTAGTTGTTCCTTTATAATGATATGAAACTCATGTTGTAATGTATACTTTTCACCCTTCAGTTTCTTTCTCGTGATTCTGTCAGAAACAGTTCTTAATTGGTCAGTAGCATGAAAGAAGAAATCCTTTCCCTCTAATTGATGACTAACTACCATAACACAGCTCCATGCAGCACTAGATTAAACTACTTTTATCTCAATGGCAGCAAGCCAACCCCTTCGAACAGCCAAAAAAACCCCAAAACATTAGAGGCCACACAGTCTGGTTTTGAATAGTACTTAAAATACATAGCTTTTTTGATCATTTGTGGTAAGGAACAGAAAGAAAATTAAAAAAGAAAACTGTTTCACAGTGAAGTTAACTCAAAATAAATACTTTCTTAATAGATGTGCCATACTATTCTTCCTGAGGGATATTTGCAGTCCCAACCATAACCTGTTGAGTTCAAAAACCCTATAGTCTTCTTTTAAGGCTAGGACTGTAACTCTGTCATTATTCAGACAATATTACCAAATATAAATGGACAATCAACTACAAAGGCAGGTACTGGAGTTAAATGGAATATTTATGTGATACACGACAAGCACAGAGTTGGATTACACACTTGTAAGTGGTGTGACACAGCTTCTTTTTTTATTTTCTTTTTCACCAACTCTGAAGTATTACTATTGTCTATATAGAAGAAATAAAAATAGAAAAAAGATCTATGAAAATGTATCTATTTTCAAAATTACTTGCATATTAAAGAAAATTCACAAATATGTAAATTAAGGAAGAATAACCCATTTTTCAGATTCTTCCTGAAATACAGAATGTCAGAGGGATTTAGCAGGTAATATAAACATGTCCAAAAACACACAAGCAGATAAAAAACTCTGGGGAAAAAAAAAAAAATAAAAAAGAAGAAATATTTTGAACTATCTCTAAAAGAAAAGGTGAACATATTTCTGTTGAAAACTGTGAACAAAAAAAAAGTATTCTGAGCTATGTTCATGTGCTGCAATTTCTCATTTGTATGTGTATTTGTATATTTATATCAAACTTTAGTTTTATAAGGAAAATCCAGGAACTATTCTTTGATTATTATATATAACACAGCCAATTCACTTGTACAACTAAAAATCTTGGCTTCCACAGTGTAAAGATCCTGCTTTTGAGGATTTTTTGAGACATTAATTCAGTATCTGAGTATGGAGATTTTATACAGTGTAGGCAATTTATTGTACCTGATCAAGGTATTTAACAGGTTTGCTGTCATTAAGAGGAAAACATTCTTTTTGCATTTTTTCTTTTACAAGCAGTTCTACAATTTTCATTTCCATGTTGCATTTTAAGTGTAATGAATGCCTATTTCCTTTAATAAAATATTTGGGGTTTCAGATATTATAGCATTGTGTATGCTATTTGCTGCATCAGTAATATAATAAAGGAGAAAAAATGCCACAGTACATTTAAAGCACATCAACATACAGATTAAAAACAATTTAGCCTTTTCAAAATGTGTCACGTGCACTTATTCACAGCTAAATACTTTCATTTAGCAAAAAATTTAACAAGATTATAAACTAAACTATAAGTTAACTGAACAAGTGACCTACGAGGCATTTCATTGTAAACAGTTTCTGGAAGCCGTTAGGTTCCTGACCTAAGCAAAATCATTATTACACTAATTTTGCAAACACTAAAATATAAAAGTTTGTGAAAAATTGGTATTAAAAAAAATCCATATTTTCTCTCTTTAGCATTTTCTTCTGGCAAAATTATAATTGTGAGTTCAATATTTATTTGAAATTTTTCCTAAATTCGTTTGTACAATACATAACTTAAAACTTTTGTAATATAAATTACAGAGAATAACACTTTAAATACTTCCCCTTTCAAAGCAATCTTAATAGTTTTATGGATATAAGAATAAAATAATGTGCCTTTTTTTTTTTTTTTAACCACAAAAAGGGATAGACAAGAGAAATAGTTGCAATTGGGTAGGATCTATTATTTGCAAAGGCCTATATTACTGAATTTTCTTCAAACTTTCTCTCTTGTTCATAGTGATTTTAAGGAGAAACACAGAAATAAAATCCTCTGTTGCTACAGAACATTCTTGGATTAATACAAGATCAAATAAAATTACCTAAATACTAGGCTGGTGCAGCTGAAACACCTATTGATACACACGTCTGACTGGGCTAGATCTGAATCAGTTTATGGTCCCAGCCTGCAGTTAGTCAGGCAGTCAAGCTTAGTCTACTGAATGGAGCTCATATATTGATTTCATGTGAACAGTATTATTAATCAAGACCTCCTGAGTCAGAAAAAGCAAGTCACAAGGAACCATGTCATGTCATGATCACCTCAATAATCCTCATCTAAAAATCTCTAATGTATTTAAACCTTTCTTCGAAAAAAAAAAAAAAAAAGGCCTTTGTTTAGTTTGATTTCTTATGAAAAGGAAGAGAAACTAGTCTCAAATGAAGACATGCTGTCAAGCTGTGCATGGAAAATAATCACAAGAAATTAAATCACACCCAACTGAGGATCCCACAGAAACTTTGCAAAAAGTGCAATCATAGATCTGAGTAAGATCATAAAAACCCAAAGGAAATAGAAAGATTAGAAAATTTCTTCAGTTCCTGGAAATATGATCATTAAAAAACCCCAAACAAGTAGACAGAATAACATTTAATAGCTGTTTTCCTGCTCTGAGAAAGATTAGCAGATGTCCAAATAAAATGCTTATGTGTACAGACTAGATACAAATAACTACAGATGAAGGTTTTATGGCTTTGATGAAGTTCTAACTGCGTACCTATTTATACCCTCATGTATGTGAATATGAAGTTGTCCCCATAATTGCTAATGGTCTTGAATTCTTTCTGGAACTGTAGGGTATAAATAGTCCCATATCCCAATAAACTTAAGACAATTCCTAGTGTGAACTATGTACCATAGGCCAAAGTCACAAAAGCTTCTAATAGAATGAGGAAGATATTACTGAACTGCATGGCCATCACATTAGACCTTACCAGAAAAAGACAAAAGAAAAGAAGAAAAAAAGGAAAAAAAAAAATAGAGTAAGAGAAGGAAACTGCATCATAAAAGACATTGTTCACCTTTTTTTTTGTTTGATTGTTTTTGGGTTTTTTTAAGAACTACTGTAAAATCAATATACTATTAGTAGAAATTAAAAATGTACATGGGGGTATTAGCTGAAAACCTACTGCTGGAGACATATCAAAACTCATTCAGCTGTTTCTTTCTGATTCTTGCAAAAAAACTATTTATACATAGGAGTTTTTGTTAACTGGTTCTGAGCCATCATTGAGAGTATTTTGTTCCCTTCCCATTTCCACTTAATCTTGAATAGATATTTTTTGTACACTTTGGCACATTTAAAGACAGTGAGCATAAGATTTCTCAGCTTTTCTTGCTAGACTAAATGAACTGAAATAATTTTGACTCCTCTCAAATTGTAGGCTCTCCATTCAGTTGATGTTACTGCCTCTTCAATCTGTGTTCTGTAATGGAACTAAGATACCACTGAATACACCACACAGGGTTTTACTCATGACTCCTATCCAAGCACTTCTCTTTCCAGTCATATATATATATATATATAATTATAAACTCTATTGCCTTTTCCAGAGCCATGTTATTAGCTCACAGGCATCTTCCAGGTAAGAAATGCAAGCCCTAAAAAGGTTCTTCCAAATGAAGAGCTCTTTGCTGATCCTGACTGGTGTTTCATTCTTACCGCCCCAATATTGTTGCCCATTTTTTTTCATAAGCTGTTCTCTTCTTTGGGGGTTTTCTTTTGTTTGGTTGTGTGGGGTTTTAGGTTTTTTTTTTTTTTGTTTTGTTTTGGTTTTGTTGTTGTTGTTGTTTTTGTTTTTGTTTTGTGTGTGTGCATTGTTTTGGTTTTTGTTTTGTTTTGGGGGTTTTTTTTGGTAGGGGGGTGGGCTTTTTTTTGTTTTGGAGGGTTTGTTTGTGTGTGTGTGGCCAACACAAATAACACCAAAATTAATTAACATCATCTAGATTTTTTTGCTCTCCCACTGTCAGATACAAAGAAAAAAGTAACATATCAAGACCAAGCCTCAAAGAAGGGTTGATCTAACATACCGCTTCCCACAAGGCAGAGAAAAAAAAAAATAGTTAGTCAGCTTCATAAATTAATTTGAATTAATTCAGATCTTCTCTTGCTTCTATCTTGTGAGGGTCAGCAAGCATTGGAACAGGCTGCCCGAAGAGCTTGTGGAGTCTTCTTCCCTAGAGATATTCAAAGGCTATCTGGACATAATCCTGAGTGACATATTCTAGGGGAAACTGCTTGAGCAGTGAAGTTAGACTACATGGCTTCCAGAGGTCCAGTCCAACTTTAATCATTCTGAAATGCTGGATTCTGTGACTTAGGAGTTATGAAACATAAGAAAGACTCAAATAATTCTTTTTTTTATTTAACAATGCTTTGTTATAGAGCTTTCTGCACTATAGAAAAGGATTATTTACAATTAGAGAAATCAGTTTTGATGAGAGGTTAGATAAATAGAGTGTGCTTACCTATGTGTGAAAAAGAATTTGAAACAGAATATGGATCTGCAATCCATCTCCTTTTTCATCTGACTATCCTTTGTTTATGATAGGGAAAAGTACTGTATTTGCATTCCCAAGAATAGGAAATCCATAAAAACTTAAACTCTTCCTTAGCATTTATTAGAATTGTGGTGGTTTAGTTTTCTGGCTGCGACATCTGTTACCCCATTGATCGCCAGGGTTGATTCGGCTGATCTGGCTGGCTAGGCGCCCCTTCCTCCCTTTTGCATCTACATGGCAGACTCTCACATTCAGTTTCTTCACTCTAGAAGCAATGTCTTGCCACATGTCAGCAGCCCAGATGGGTTTCCCTCTATGACTCCAGTTCATCTTCTTCCACCGGTCCAGCCATCCACATAGCGCGTTGGCTATCATCCATGAATCGGTGTAGAGGTAGAGCCTTGGCCATCTTCCTTGTTCTGCAATATCTAGGGCCAACTGGATGGCTTTGAGTTCCGCAAACTGACTCGATTCGCCTCTACCTTCAGTAGCTAAAAATAGGGAACGCTTCACGAATTTGCGTGTCATCCTTGCGCAGGGGCCATGCTAATCTTCTCTGTATCATTCCAATTTTAGTATATGTGTTGCCAAACCGAGCACAAGAATACAGTTATAAAAGTTTTTTTTTAAAAATTTACCAAGTACAATGTGACTCAGTCACATTAAAGGATTCAGAGAAGAGTAATGGATGGAAGCAAGGAGTGGATTTTAATATTCTGTCAGTGGGCAATCAGGAAACATAAAATTTTACACCAGTCTACAGACAGGGCTTTGTAGCAATGCTCTGTCACTGGCATTCAAATTTTAACATTTTGCTGAAACAGTTATGTTAGGCCAATGAAACAGTCAACAGCTCTGACCAAGTATTTCCCACTGTGCTGTATGACACAAGGATAGCATTGGATTTTGAGCAGACAACTGGGTTTGGACAGACAGCTGGTAAAGAAATGCAACTGTCAAAAAAGTTTTTTCTTTCCACTGAAACTAAGTTTTTACTTCCCAACTTAAATGACACCTCTAACCTATCCATTCCACTACATTGACGGTCTTCTCCATTGAACCACTGCTTGCCAACAGATAGGTTTAGAGATTTTCTGTGACACAGATTTGTGGTTAAAAAGGATTTGGCTATATATATGGTCTTGTGTATGTCCATTAGTGCAGTTGTCATATTTTTTTTTTCACATCAATTGTGAAACTAACCCTAGGTGCAATTTTATGATGCAAGAAATAGTGATTAACAGAGTGAGGTGAATTAGTATTCTTTTAATTCAAAATGCATTATAAAAGTAAGGAAAAATAAAATCTGCCCTCTCTCAATCTACAAAGGTTCCAGAAATAAAAGAAAATATTTGAGGAACAGAGGAAAACATTAACATACAAAGGGATGCAAAAAAACTATAAATACGCTCAAGACAATACTGTTATTCGCAAAGCTGGAAATTATTTATGGTCTCAAAGAAAGAAATAATTATTTTGTTGAAATGAAGAAAAATTTCAAAATCATATATGGAAAGTAATTAATAAGTCATGCACACACACAAAGAAAAAATATTATGGTGAAGCACTCCTAAGAAATAAATAAAGAATGCGGATTAGTGGTTTGAGTCCATTAGGTGTAAGGTCTTTTGGAGTTCCAGAAAGAGAATCGTAGTTCAAATTTGTTTCTAGCCTTTGGAAAGCTTCAGGCTCAATATGACTAAAAAAACCCCAAAAAAACAAAAACAAAAAAAAAACACACACAAAACCCAACAAAAAACAACAACAACAACAACCAACCAAACCAAACAAACAAAAAAAATATTTTCATAGAAGCAAAACTGCAATAGATTTCAAGGGACCATATAGTACTTTTCCTCATGTCACTTGTAGTATAATTTCACTGAGATATTCTTAAATTTCAAAATTTAAATAATTACTTTCATACATATATCTGTATATGTATAAATTTTGTAGTTCAGCTTAAGTTCCTCATAAGAAACAGAAATAATCCAAAGTTGTTTCTTTAGTTTAAAAACCTTCTCCATGGATAGCTCCTAGTGGCGGGGGAGAAGCTTGCGTGCCCTCATGAGGTTGCAAGCTGTGCTGGCGGTGGTTCATGCCTCTGGTAGGGTCTCCC
>JAWWEE010000429.1:0-11178 GCA_035221455.1 Xenops minutus | reverse complement strand
GAGGTGGCTTCAGGTGCTGAACTCCTCAGTGCCTGAGGTCAGTGTGTGGTGTGGAGGGGTGGTGGTGGAGACTGTGCCCAGGAATGTGCATAGCCAGCAATGCCACTTTGTGTCTCTGTGGGCAGCCTAGACAAGATGGACAACAAGTCCCATGGCTTTAGGGAGCAACATAATGACTGATGAACCTCAAAGGGCACCTTTATTCTTGCCCACGTGTTCGATGGGAGTAAGCCCTCTCAGATGAAAGGGGGAAATGTGTAAACATCCAGGAGCACGTTGCAAACGAATGCTGCAAGTTAGCAGAATGCTTCATGCACAAGGAATGCTTTGGGACCCCGAGGCTTTGGAGACAGGGTATAAAAGTCCCTGTGTCTCCACACCTGCCATCCACTGCCCTCGCTGCCATCTCCCCTGTCAGCCAGGTAAGTCTGAACCCTGCCAGGCTCTTTGTGCGGGCACTTGAGTCTCTGAGCTGTCATCTTCCCTCCCCTTCCGTCTCATGCTCACGCCCTGCTCTGTGTTGCAGCTCTGCCTCCTTCACCGAGAGATGTCTTGCTACAGACCCTGCGCCCCTTTCCCCTGCGGACCAGCCCCCCTTGCAAGCAGCTGCAACGAGCCTTGTGTTCAGCGCTGTGCTGACTCCACCGTGTACATCGAGCCCTCCCCGGTGGTGGTGACCATGCCGGGCCCCATCCTCACCTCCTTCCCTCAGAGCACAGCCGTGGGATCCTCTCTGTCAGCTGCTGTTGGCAGCTCCCTCAGCTCCTCAGGGGTTCCCATCTCTTCTGGGGGCTCCCTGGGATTTGGGAGATTCGGAGGCCTTGGCAGTGGTCTCTGTGGCTCCCTGCGTTTGTGCAATCCGTGCTGGTAAGGCCAGCAGATTGCTCATGTTGGAAAGGACGACCAGGAACGGAGAAACCAGATCTGGATCCAGGACTGAGGAGATGTCTGTGGTTTCACAGTGTGTGGGACACCTGCCTCTGCCTCTGAAAGGATAGGAGCTGTGTGTCATCCCTCAACATTGTGTACTTCTTGCTCTTAATCTTCCGGTACTTTTCGTTGTTATTCCCAAGTAGTCCCTCATCATCTTTCTCAGGCTCCAGAGCTTTTGCCCTGACCACGGCAAAGCACTTACCCTGCCCTTGCTGTGGATTGGGAGGATTGTCACCAGCTGTAGCTGTGATGGGGAGAAGGGAGTACCTTGTAGATGCTTTTCATCCCACTGCTGCAGAGGGTGATGTCCTGTAGAGTCCTCCCCCTCTCATGCTCAGCACTCTTTCCCCTCCTGTCACAAAGCCCTTTCTGATCTCATTAAAGAAATGCTTCATCGCAGCCCGAGTCTCCTGGTGTTCCTTTCTCCTGAGATTGCCACTGCCCCTGGGCAGTGTGTGCTGGGGGACTGGGGAATTTCTCTACAGGTTGATGCACAGACTCCTGCTCAGCCATTCCGCACTGCCCTTGACTCATTTGCAGGCTGCTCACTTTTGATTGGATTCCTGCTTGGTCTTGTCCCCAGTGTCCATGGTGAGCAGAAGAGGGTGGAAGATGCCCAGTGGGGAAAGGCAGACAGTGTCCCTGTCAGTGGCATGCTGATGGAGGAGGGGAGACCTCTTTCTCTTGCCACGTGCCCTGCGCCATGGTCCACGTTGCTTGGACACAGAATCATTGCAGTTTTGGCTGAGCCATTGAAGGGACCGTGAGGCCTAGAAACTGCCTGTCCAAGTGTTGTTGCTGTGTGTGCTTGAGGAAGATGATGGTCACTCACAGGTATGATTGTCAGTGAGCAATCTAAGCATATTGTGCAGGCTACAGGCATGAGGTGAGTTGAATTGCTCATGCATTCCTCAGCAAAGTGCTTTGGGTCCTTCTGTCATCTCTTACCTTTGCTGAACCTAATTCTCTATTCTGTCTGCTGATTTTCTTTATTGGGAAGTCAGGGTCTCAGCAAGGACTGCAGTTAGGATTAATGCTGTCCCTCACCATCTTTAGATCTTTTCTGCCAACTGCTCAGTACAATAAAGGAGCACAGGAAGGACTGAAAGAGAAAACTGCTCCTTTTGAGGTCATTCCTATAGCCTGACTGTGCCACAGTGGTCTCTGCCAGACCTTTCAACTCACCAAGCCAATGACTAAAACTCTTTTGCGTGCCTACACCAAGTCTGGAGAAGTGACCCACTTCTGCTCTTTCAGTGCTCCCGTTAGATCATGCTGTTCTCTCTGCCAGATGCATTATGGTTCAGGGAGATAGAAGCACTCATGGCAGACACAATCACCATTCTTCTCATTCTCATCTCTTGCAGCACAGGCCATTGCAGCTGAATTAGTGTACTAAAGAACCGTGTCCTGCCTGCTGCTCTGTCCCTTCTCTTGCCAACCCTCACTAGTCAAACAGAAGTCTCACAGGAGTATGATTTTTTTCAGCCACCAGCCTGTTCCCAATCCTACAAGCAGCTACTGGAGGCCAATGGTGCAGGATGTTTGCATTTGACCTAATGGACTGGGCCATGAGAGCTGAGATGTTCTGAGATACTGTGAAGATCAGAGTTATATCTCGGGAAATTAATTGTTTCTGGGCATTGACAGACATCAGAAACTGACATTCATGTGAACCTACTCCAGGGAGAGAATCACACGAGACAGGAGCAATGCCATCTCACCTTGATAAACAAGGTCTTCACAGCCAAGAACAGAGAAACTGCTTCCTGCATGTGATCTGTGCCTCACGGAATGCATTTCCATCCACACTTAGAGGAAAGCAAGGTTCACAGTGAGAGGGCTAGGGAGGGCAAAAACCCCTGGCACAGCATCACCCACAGGAGCAGCGTCTAGAGAAGTACAGCCAAGCCCCCAGCCCTAGCAGAGCCACCTCTCTGTGCAACCAGGTCTGCAGGCTGTACTCTCTCTGTTCCCAGCAACCCTGTTTCTTGTGGGAGGCAGGTTCCTATGCAGCATCATAGGCATTCCTGGACAGACCTGGACAGACAGAGTCATGAGCCCTCCAGGCACATCTGCCTCCTTGATCCAGTTGCCCTTCTATGACAGCATTGTCACTGCTTTATGGAACTCTTCTCTAAACCCATATGGCCAGAACTCTGGAGAAGGGAAAGGAAGAGGACAGTAAGTCCAGGGCATAAGGCACAAGACAGATGCTTGCCAAACAGTTCAACAGCTCTTCTTCCATGGCAGCTAATCAAATGTTTCTGCCCCAGCTCACACTTAAAGAGACTCACTACATGGTGGTCAGATTACTTTTGAGGAAAGTAATTCAGGGCTGAGGAGAGCAGCCTTATGGGCTCTGACAGAGACTGATGCCTGTGTGGGCTTACACCAGTCCCAGAGGCCTCACTACATGTGTGTGCTACAGGGAGAGAGCCCTGAGGTGCTCAACAGCCTGGTGGAACTTCCCTTAGCCCTGGAGATTGTGCAAAGCTAGTGTACATTCTGGAAAGAGGACCTGCCTCACACCAACCTGCATGTTTGATTTCTCAGCTGAATGCTCAAAGACACATCCTGTGCTGCCACAGTGTAAATATAAGTGTGAGAAAAACACTTTTGGCCTCCAGGGAAGCCCTTGCTTGCCCTCTCCCTCTGAGAGCATCCTGCCAGCCCATGGCTTGTGTGAGAAATGCTGAGCATGGGCTGTTCCAGGGGTACCTGCCTAAAGGCAAGAGAGGTATAGAAGCACAGATGTGTTTGGATGTTTATGCACAAAAGTGTATCTACATCCATATGTGTCTCCACACAAATCCTTATGGAACTCATTCAACATGACGTGTAAAAAGAATATTTTACCTCCAAAAGAAAATAAAAAAGTGAAATTATTTAATTAAAATTTACAAGTCGACATATTGTGTTTTCATTTTTATACATGATGTATGGCATATTTGGAAAGATTGGAATTGATAGATTGAAGTAGGACAATGTTTTGAAGATGTTTCTGTGAGTCTTTTGTATGTTTTTAAGTCTTTCAGTAAGACTGATGAATGATTATCTAAGTATCTTTTACATTAAAAATCTGAAATGTTTCAGAAAGGTATAATGGTTTGGGTTGCAAGAAACCTTTAAACATCATTGAGTTCCACCCCTCTGTCATGGACAGGGGACTTTCCACTAGATCAGTTTGCTTAAAGCCCCATCCAACTTGTCTTGAACATTTCCAAGGATGGGGTTGAAATCAGGTGACATGAATGCCTTCCTAGCTGAAGACCTGCCACTGGTCTTTCCTATATCCCTCTGACAATGTACTGCTATGGAGTTTTTAGAAGAGATATTTGTGGATGGTCATTAAGCTGAGGGGGACTGGCTTAGAACTGGAGTGAAATAGCTTCATTCTCATTTTAAAGAGAGCCCCTTTCACCTCCCTGTTCCTAAGGCTGTAGATAACGGGATTCAATATAGGGGTCACCACAGTATAGAACAGAGCAAGGACCTTGTCCACATCCGGGGAATAGCTGGATTTTGGGCGTATGTAGGTGTACACACCTGCCCCATAGAATAATGTCACTACAGTGATATGTGAGAAGCAAGTGGAGAAAGCTTTATACGTTCCCTTGGCAGACTTGATTTTGACAATGAAGGAAATTATGAGGCCATAGGATACCAAAATGAGCACAAAAGGCATCAGGATGACAAAGACACCACTCAGAATGATGTGTATCTCATTCCAGTAAGTGTCCCCACACAGCAGCATCAGCACTGGTTGGATCTCACAGAAGAAATGGTTGATCGTGTTAGAACCACAGAACGGTGCACTTTGTCTCTCAGAAGCTCAGGAAGCATTGGATGACAAGTTCAGATCTCTGTGCACACATGGACATTCAGGCTCCTACACACGCACCCAGTGCTGTTTCGTATGTCTCAGTTATTGCAGAATCACAGAATCACAGCATGTTTTAGATGGAAAGGGATCTTAAAGATCATTAATTTCTAACCCCTCTGGCATGGGAAGGGACACTCTCCACTGGACCAGGTTGCTCAGAGCCCCATCCAACCTGACCATGAACACTGGCAGGGATGGGAGTGTTATACAAGGTAGTTATACAAGGCAACCCCACAGAGTTTGCAGATCTTCTTTAGGATTGGGAGAAGTCTCACTGTTCACCTGAAAATCTGCCAAGAACCTCATGGAAATGAAACTGAGTAACTGTGTTTAGACACCTCGTGACAAAGAATTCAGTATAAACCAATACCAGTCATGATCAGATAAAATGGCTTCAGAAAGTCGCTGTAACCTTTCAGGGCACTTAATCATGATCATGCCTACAAGCCTTTAAACTAGTCTGTCCTCAATAATGAAAGGCTTCACACCAGCCACCTGAGTTGAAATAAAAAATAGCCCAAAGAATCTGTAGTTTTTAAAAAGCTTGTTCAGGATTACAGTTTGCATCAACTGTGCTTTAAGGTGGGCCCTGGTTCATTCATTCATTCTTTCATTCTTCCCTGGAAAAAGTAAATAAAGTCTTTGGGAAGAAAGGAAAGCCTGATAAGGCCTTTAGAAGGGAAAAGATAACCTTTTATATTTGGTACCCAAAGTTAGTTAGAAAAGGTCTCCCTCAGGAGCTTTCAAAGGCACCATCCTCATTCCACTGACCATAAAGGAAACCTCATTGACGTTATAAGACATTGTTTATGAGGGGAGGCCAGAGACATCAGGATTCCAGTGTAAGTTCCAATATAACTATATGACTTGAGTTGGATGATGTAAGAATCATCCCTTCTTCATTTTTGCTGCCTCTATTTGACTCCTCTAACTTTACTTTTCCAAGCATTTTTCCACATCTTCTGTTCTACCTTTTGTCACACCCTGTCTGCCTCTACTTCCCCTGGTAATTTCCTTTCAAGTGAGCACTCCTTCATTTGTAGGTTATATTTCTAATAAAAATAGGGGTTGCTGTTAATGCACATTTTCAAAAGAATCTCTGCATCCTGAATTCCTGCGTTTCATGTTTTTACAATGGATATGCATTAGACACAGGGAAGCACTCTCTCTAGTTCATTCCAGTTATAAATTTTCTTTTTAATTTCCCTCAAAATTCTGCCTTGTGTCTGCAAATGGCCAATTCTAACACATCCTATCAAATTTTAACATGCAGGATGCTTTCTCTGTCTCTTAAGCTCAAGCAAATATTAAGAATTTTTCCAGATTTAAAAGAAATCACCAAAAATAACAGCTTCTGTGTTCCACCTACTAAATCAGGGGGGAACTGAAGTATTTCATATTTCTTCAGCAGCCCCAGAGACACAGTCCTTGTTGCAATGCAGGTGCTCTCTCAGAGATCATAGAGAAGGCACATGGTCAACACCTGAGCTCTGCAGTGACCTCTCCTGAGACCTATGTGATCAAGTTGAAGTGTGAGAGAAACTGAGATTTACAGCCAATCTCAAAACACAACTTGTGTCTCTACCTTTGTCTGTTGAAATTGTGGATCTCCAGGTACTCCAAGCTTCTGAACTCTAGAACACCAGGGCAGTGATGTCTGTTACTGAGAAGTATTTCCATGGTGGCTTTTACGTTGGAAGGCCCTGTGGGGGATAAGAGGAAAGATGAACATTTAAAGAGCAAAATCCCTACTATGACCTTTTGACTTATAGTCTACCAAGAAGTAAAAATCTTTCAGTGTATCCTGGAATAATCCAAAGCTCCAACAACTAAATGAAGGAAAGAAAGAGAGGCTTAGATTTATACTGGTTCCTCTGTGGCCAGATAAACGATGTTTTGATTTTTTCCTTTAAATATGGAAAATTTTTAATATTGACTTGTTAGATCACAACTAGACACTGCTTCCAGTCTGAGGCCTTCCAGTAAAGACAAGTAAAATATCAACAAGCTGGAGTGAGTTCAATGAGCAAATTTGTTTTAAAGCTTAAAAAAAAAAATAAGAGCCAGGGAAGCATTTTATTTTATTTTTCCTACTTTCTAGGTCACAGATTGAAAAAAATTCATAAATAGGAAATAAGTAGTAAAAAGTCTTTAACATTTTTCTCATTTTTTCCTTCCTACTTAATTTCTGTAACACTTGTGAAAGTAACCTGAATGAAATATGCTGTGAAAATGTCCCAGACTTTAATCTTTAATATATTTTTGTGTGCTTTGAAAGTAAATTTATTTTTGAAAATAGAATCTGACTAAAAGTTTTGGATCTGCTAGATACGAACTTTTTTCAGCAAGCACTTTGTTCATCTGGAAGAATTGTAATGTTTCTGGTGAATTTTTGATGCAGTTTTTAGAGCAGGTTTCTTCTCTTACTAACAAGGTCTTCCTTGCAGATGTGTCATCAGTCCCTTGTCACCAGAGTGCCCCATGGAGTGTCTCCTCCATGGCATCCCTTCCCAGAGGTCCTTAACAAGGATTCAAAGCCATGCTTGGTACAGTTCAGCCTTTATTTGTGTCTGTGTGTCTGTGTGAAAGTCGAGATTGGCCAGGAGGGAGCTCAGTCTAAAAGAGTTTCTATCCATGGTGATGTTGTCAATATAAGGGTTTAGTAATAGGTTTGAACTACAGACTGACAGATATTAATTTCACCAGGTAATGATTTTTCTGATACTGTCATTAATTGTGCCTTAACCCCTGAAAATAGCAAAGTTACTGACATATCCACTCTGAGACAAGGACCTGAATGCAGATTGAAACCTAGTGGTGCCTAAGGAGCTCACAGTTTGGAAAACAGCTCTGGAAAACTGGACACATACTCAATGTTACGCATATTGGTTCACATGAAAGTAACTAGATACCACTGCCAGGTGTTTCAACATTTTTTTGGACATAGAAAATGGAGTTCTTAATCAATGGCTAGAAGGTTATCCTCTATCGTCTCTGTTCTTGAGGTGGAAATTATATCTTTACTTGAAATTTTTAACAAGGAATAATAGATTGCTGGTGCATCTTTGTGAAAGTTTGTACCCCTCCATGAGGCAACATTTTGAGAGGGTTCTTAATTGTACCCTTACATGTGTATGGACCGTGCAAATGAGTACTTACATTTTTCTAAAAAAATCATGTGGGCATTAATGAGTGGAATTTTCATTGCAATAATCACTGTTCATTGTTGTTTTGCATTTCTTTCAATGAAAAGCAAGTTCTTGGTCTGTGTGTGTCTAAATCCATGCGCTATACACATGTAAGCATATAATTTTATACTATGGATTAGTATAAGTGATATCTTTATATATCTGTGCACTTTCTTATACATATCCTTGTATGCAGTTGTGTGCAGCTGGACTATTTGCAATGCATTCTGTAATTGTCAATGTCAAGCTCATGAAATACCTGTTAAAACTTACATTTCATGAGGGAAAGAGTCCATGGAGGGAGAGAGTAAGAAGGACAGACTGCTAGTGACTTTGAGGATGTTACCAAAGATTTATTTGAGAATCCTAATCTTTATAGATTTTAACCACTGAAAGTTATCATATTCTGATACTGATATTTTTCTTAGCAGACAAATCCCAGCTCTTTCTGAGAGATGACAAATACTACAGCAGTGTTGGAATTCAAACTACTGGGCTTCAGCAGCAACCCATACCATCAGATCCTGCTATTCGTGGTGGGTTTGGTTACTTACATCCTCACTGTCTTAGGAAACATCATTATTATTTTGGTGGTGGCCCTGGAGCCACAACTTCATTCACCCATGTTCAAGTTTCTCCAGAACCTCTCTTTCCTGGAAGTCTGTTACACCACCACAATTGTGCCTAAGATGCTGTCCAACCTACTGACAAAGAAGAAGAGCATCTCCTTCTCAGGGTGCATGGCACAGCTTTACTACTTCGTTTTTCTGGGAGCTACTGAGTGCTACCTGTTGGCAGTGATGGCCTATGACCGATTCCTCGCAGTCTGTCAGCCCCTGCAGTATGGTGTGATCATGACTGAGGAGTCTTATACACGTCTGGCCATGGGCTCCTGGGTCACTGGTGTTCTCACTGGTTTTCTGCCCTGTCTGATGGTCTCCAGATTGCATTTCTGCAGTTACAACCTCATTGATCACTTCTTCTGCGATATCTCTCCACTGTTGAAGCTCTCATGCTCAGACACCACTGTCACAGAAGCTGTCATCTTCATCCTCTCTCTCCTGGTCCTTTCCAGCTGCTTTCTGTTAACTCTAGTTTCATACCTCCTTATAATCCTCACCATCCTGAAGATACCCTCTGCTTCTGGAAAAAGAGTTACCTTCTCCGCCTGCAGCTCACACCTCATGGTAGTGACTATATACTATGGGGCAATGATTTCCATGTATGTCCGTCCCACCTACAATCTGTCCTCAGAGCTCAGCAAAGCTGTTTCTGTGCTCTACACAGTGGTCACCCCCCTTCTGAACCCAGTCATCTACAGCTTGAGAAACAAGGCTTTCAAGAATGCCTTGGGAAAAACAGTCTTCAGACACCATCGCCTTCGTTCTTTGTAATTTGGGAACTCTTCAATACTGACTCTTTGTTGTAAACTTTTTGTCTTGATTTGCCTGGTCAATTTTGAGGTTTTCTGGGGAGGGGGAAGTTGCTTGTTTGGATTTGCAAGGGTTTGTTGTTTTGGTTTGGGTTGCGGGGTTTTTTTTTGTTTGTTTGTTTTAAATTCACTGATTTAGAATAAACGTTGTTCTGTTTTTCTCCTACATCACTTGGGGTACATGAAACCAGTCTAGTGACATAGAACAGAAAATGGATATTTGCCTTCTATGAGGAAAACATACCTCAAAACCACATTTTTATTGTTACTTCACAGTAATTTAGAAGAAGTTAAGGTGATACAGCTGGATTTAGTCAGTGTACTGTTCCTTTCTCTTCACTTTTAGGCAACATTTCAGGTGCTGAGATATCAGTGCATTCCCAAATGTTGGAAATCAAGAAGGCAAGGCAGAAGGCCAGCTTGGCTGAGTAGTGGTTACAGCACCAAGCCTGACAGATCTCAAGAAGGGTTTGGATGACACTCTGAGGTACATGGTGTGACTCTTGGGGATGGTCCTGTGCAGGGCCAGGAGTTGGAGTCAATGATCCTTGTGGATCCCTTCCAATTCAGCATATACTGTGATTCTGTGATTACTAGATGTAGAGTATTTAGAACATCTACTGGAAATTGTGAGATATGAAAGAGAAGCCTTAGGAGACTTGCACCCTTCTGCAGCAGCTGCTTTATTACATTGAGTGACCCATGGACCTCAAAATAACGTTGGTAATAAGGACTGCAAAGAGTGAGAACAGTCTGACAGACACACAGCTGCCATGGGGCTGCTAAAGACTGACACCAGATCAAACACTCCGCTGAGTTCTTGCAGTTCCCTGCCACTGGAAGAAGTAAATTATCTGTCCCCACATCTTCTCACTGTCTCTGGCCAGAGCCAAATGTACTTCGGAGACAAGGACAGAACTGCACCAGAGTCTGAAGGCTCTTCTAAAGACCACCATCATAAGACATTCAGTGCAAACTGCAGCTGGAGTATTATTGTCTGACCTCAGCCACCCACGGTGTGACACAGCTTCATGCTCAAGGTGAGGCTGCTCCAGTGCAGAGCGGGAAAATCCCCTCCCTTGCCCGGTTGGCAGTGTTTTCCCAATGCCCCCCGGTTGGCCCTCCTGGCTGCCAGGGCACTGCTGAGTCATATTCAATTTGCCATTGGCCAGAACCACCAGGTCCCTTTCCACAGCACTGCTCTCCAGCCTCTTGTTCCCCAGTCTGTCTGTATATGCAGGGTTGCCCCATCCCAGGTGCAGAATCCAGCACTTCCCTTTATTAAACTTCATACGGTTGGCAAAAACCAGGCCAAGAAAGGCTTTTGATCTGGACATAATTGCACCAAGAATTTCCTGTCAGGAGGAGGACTTGTCACCTTCCATAGGTTAGTTCTGATTTTGAAGAAATGCATGAGTCACTCCAATAGAAGGAAATCATCGTTTCTCCTCCCCTGAAAGGGCAGTTCCAGATTGTTTGAAGGTTTGAGCTGCAGCAAAACTGTACCAGCCCAGGTATGAGTGGATTGGAACCCAGCTCCAGGATCAAATGGATGTGTCTCACAGCCTTCTTGGTGTAAAAGGTATGCGAGTTTATCTTTCTTGGGTTTAGGTTCCTTATATTTTTAGAAAAAGAGAAACTAAGTAAAGAGGGAGAGAAAAAAGAGAGAAAGAGAGAAAGAGAGAAAGAGAGAAAGAGAGAAAGAGAGAAAGAGAGAAAGAGAGAAAGAAAGAAAGAAA
>JAWWEE010000428.1:0-11182 GCA_035221455.1 Xenops minutus | reverse complement strand
AGTGCCCACCACCCTCTGGGGGAAGAACCTTTCCCTGAGATCCCCCCTGACCCTGCCCTGACCCAGCTCCAGCCCTTACCTGGGTGCTGTCCCTGGTTGCACAGAGCAAAGATCAGAACTGCCCCTCTGCTGCCCCTCAGGAGGAGGTGCAGACCCCAGTGAGATCTGACCTCAGCCTCCTTTTCTGCAGTCTGAACACACCAAGCGATCTCAGCTGTTTCTCCTATGGCTCCTCCAGCCCATTCACCATCTTTGTAGTCCTCTTGGTTGGTCCTGTTTGACCTCATCACACCATTGCCAAGTCTCTGAAAACCAGCAAAATCAAGGTGTAAGCTAAAGAGCTCACCTGAACCAAGACCAAGGGCAGGGGGAGTTGTCCTCTCTAGTGCCTCTTCCCTTCTGGCCAAAGACGGGATGCTCATGGAGGAGGAAAAGCGCATGCCTCCTGCTGGGACCTCGGACACTGGGATTGGGAGGGAGAATATTTATACACAGGAGAATAAGGATAGCAGAAATAAGTGCTGGGAGAAGGGAGAGCTCCCTTGAAGATCAGGGCATTAGTGTGGTATTGCTCTTTTGTTCAATGGATTCCCCTGTGCCCAGTCTTGATACTCTCCATGGGGTTGGACCTCCTCCTGTCCTCATTGCAGGGACATCACCATCACACCCCCTCAGAATTTCTTGCCAAAGCAGAACCGTCTCTGCATCTCTCCACATCTTCACAGCTATGAGCTGTTAAACAAATGAACCATGTTTTGTTAAACAACCCTTGCTGCTTCATACTATCAACTGCTTTGTTAATATGGACTTAAATCTGAGAAGCCACGCTGTTGTTTCACAGTGTGGCGCAGTCAGCCCTGGGAAAGACAGCTGCCATTTAGAGGTTCTCAGTAAGCTGTAGGAATGGATCAATAGGGATCTTACAAAATTCAACACAGGTAAATGTCTGCTCCTGCCCATGGTATGAATAACCCCATGCAACCACAACAGACAGGGGACAATTACTTGGGGAGCAACTCTCTAAAAAGACCTGCTGCACAACAACTTCACAGGAGTCTGGAGAGCATCCATGTGGTGAAGAGGGCCAGGCACGTACTGAGTTTAGCGAGAAAACAGCCAGAGGTCTAGGGAAGTGATTAATCCCCTTGACTTGCCACCTCTGAGACACACCTCAGGCTCACCAAGACAAAGGAGATCTGATAAACTGGAGAATCTAATGGAGGGACAGTAAGATGATTGGGAATGATAGTGCATGATGTACAAGAAGCTGAAGCGAAGAAGTATCAGAAATGATCAAACTTCTGTCTTCAACGACCTGAAAAGAGGGTCATAATGAAGACCAGACTCATCTCACAGGTGCACAGCACAAGGACAAGAGGCAGTTTACACAGATTGCAGTGAGAGGAACTGTGATTGCACATAAGAAAAATGTTAACCAAGAGGACATCAGCCACTGGAGAAAGTGCCCAGAGGTGGTAGAGTCTGCATCCTTGGAGATTTCCAAAACCTGAATGGAGAAAACCCTGCTAGATCTGCTCTGTCACCAAAGTTAATACTGCTTGGAACAGAAGGCGGTACAAGGTGAACTTCAGAAGTCTCTGCCACCCTGAATCTGTTAGTGATCTTACTAGGAGATCCAAATACCTTAGACATGGGGTATGAATGGTTCCTTATTAAACCCAAAATCATTTGGGTATACATATGGCATCAGCCATTCTCATGGTGGCAGGCAGTAACTGCAGGAGTGAAAATAAGGAGCACAGCATGATTCAGTTTGGCAGGGATCAGGAGTCCTGAAATGCAGCAACTGGGTTTTTCATGCACACTTTTTGTTTTTACCCACTGTGGGGCAGAGTTGAAGTTCTGTGAGGTGCATAACTGTAACGACCTTCACCAAGCCCTGTGGATCTCCCTGATATCTGTGGAAATGTATTCAGTCTAAGACTTAAAAAGATTAGTCAAGGTACCCACCTATGTGGCACCTAGTGCCCAAATTGGGGTGAATGAGGTGGTTTGCTCTTCATCAGCGCAGTCCATTTGACTTTAAAAGAAATGAGGGTTAGGGATGCATTCAATGTTCTCTGGTGGCAGCACATCCTCTACACTGCATAAAGAGCTGCTGCAAAAGGTTGTAATAGAGGCAGCACAACAAGATGTTAACAGATGGGCAGAATGTATGTGCTAACAGGAGCAGAGGAGTGAGCAATCTAGCCCCTCCAGCTGTGCTGCATGCCAACACTCCATTGTTTTCCTGTGGCACAACATGCATCATTTTCCATTGCATGCCCTATACAAACCTGTGTGACACAAGATCTGTTTTGATGCCTTCTCAAGGTCAAGTTTTGCTTGTTGTTCACAAGTCCCATTTAGGAGGAAGGCATTAATCAAATGCACTTAGTCTGGGGGGGAGCCAATGGCTAAATGTAGTTAGCTGAGGCAAAGGCCATTAAAGTCCAGAATTTCATAAGAATCCCCCTTGACTCTCAGGCAGTGCCTCTAACTGGGCCCCTCCACAGTGACCTTGGATTCGTCCTTCTCCAAGTCTTCACATTCCCACCTAGGGTAGGTCCCACAGAGAAGAGCCCCTCCACAGTCTTTGTGCTGGCAGGCACCAAAGAAGAATGCTGCAGAGGAGTGTAGCAAAGGAGACATGTTCAGGGCAGGATTGATACTTTGCACAGAAAGAGCAACTTGTGGAGGGCAAAAAGTGTGAAATATCAGAGTCATTCAAAGATACATGAATTGACCACTGAACACCTGCACTGGGCAGGTACCCCCAGCCTGTCATCTCCACTTTTGTCTTCAACAAGTCCCTGTGGGTGAGCTCCTTGCCCACTCTGCATTTCCACTACAAACCCCTGTCTTTCTTGGCTTCATTATTTAGTTCTAATTCAACAAGAATTTCAGTGAAGTCCATATGGAGGATATTACAGAGGATATATCCATGGTGGAAGTGTCAGGTTCAGCCAAAGTTTAATTTCCCTGAGTTAATTTCCCAAAGTTTAATTTTCTCTCTGCCAAGTTCAGATGTCAGCAGATGAGCAGTAGGTGGGAGATGGTATGGGAAGGAACAGATTTGCCTCATTCTGGACTTTCTCCTGAGGTTACTGGGAGATGAATGGAGCTGCTGGGGATGAATGGGGAGCACAGGATAAGGTGTAGCACCACCTGCTACCTGCTTCCTTGAGGGCTGGGCCTGTTGGCTACAAAAGGAATATCCATCACTGATGTGCAGAGGAAAATGAATCTTATCACACTGTACCAACATCATTTTCATGACTGTGGCTGCAGGAACTATCCCTGTTATTTTGGTCCCTGTATCTTCTGCTGACATACTCAAGTGTCTCCCAGACCTTGGACTGGACAGGACTGGACAGGATGTGGCAGGAGCCAAGGACTTGCCGCTGCCCTGTCAACACTGGGGAGCAGAGCAGCCCACCTTCCTGCCAGTGCACCTGGGACCTCCCTGACTTCTCAGCCAACTGCGCAGGAAAAGGCTTCAGAGAGGGAACACTTCAGAAAGGGAAAGCAGGACCCCCGCCATCCACTCTTGCTTGCCCTTTGCTATTCTCATTTTTGCCTTCACTTTCTCTCTCCTCTTCTCTACAGAGTAGGCTTGTTGTTCACATCTTAAAAGGGAGATACACTGATCCTTATGGGTCCCTTCCAACCTCAGATATTCCATGATTACAGTACCCTAGGCCCTCATACAGTTCCTTTTCCTACGATCTCACTCCTCCTTTCCTCTGAGTACAATTATCTGTTCTCTCTCATCAGTCCCTTCTGGTACTGGTAGCAGAGCCAGAGGAGTGGTTTCTTTGTTTTTATTTTCCAGCACACACTTTCAGCAACCCATCTGTGAATTCCTCTGACATTTTGCCCTTTAGCCCTCCACAAGTTGCTCTTTCCTTGCAAAGTGTCAATCCTGCCCTGAGCACATGTGAGGCTGCTTTGACATGGGAAGGTGGAATGAAGGGGAGGGAAACGTCTTTCCAAAATCCTTAACAGGACACCTTGTTCAAGTTAATCTCCAGAGACAGCTGAACACCAAGTCTCCTTGGTAGATACAGGAAGGGATGCCACTGCCTGGACTTCAGGACACATAATTTTCTCCTAAGGTGGCAGAAGGATGCAGAAAAAGAAGGGCAGAGATCAGAAAGGAAAACAACAGCTCACCACAGTGTCTGTGCCTGCAGCCTTTCTTCCTTGTTAGTGGGCAAGAGGCAATGGAGAAGGGGTTCCTGGGTTGTTGTCTTCATCCTTCGCATATACCTGGAAAACCTTGGTAGTCAGATGTCCCTGAGCTCTCTCCCCTCTTTCTTATCACCACTTCCCTTCATCCTGCATCCATGCTCAGGAGTTTGGTCTACCTACAAGGACTCCCACCTGCCAAGGGTGACTCCCCAACTGTCATGGAGTATCTGCCCATGCCACCCCTCAGGCTGTTGCCTTGGAGTAGTGGGCAGATTCCAAGGGCACCCTGGCTGCATACTCTGAGGCGTAAACCTCCCTTCCAGTATGTGGTCCTTTGCCCCTCTGCTCTCCTAGTCCCCCATGCCACGACTCAGCAGACACTGAGAACTCCATCCCAACCTAGACCCATGACCTTTGTCAGTTCCTTCAAGCCCATCATTATCCTTCTTCATTAGTGATCCTTTGGAAGTGTCATTGTGTTCCCCTTGCTCTCAGTTCTGGGGCGATGCTGTGCCAGGGGTTTGCTCCTATTGATAATGGGGTAGGAAATCCTGACACAAAGGCCACAAGGTTGTTTAGAAGAAGCAGAAACTTAAGGGGGAAGGAGGGTCCTTGCACTGAGATGTGGGTGAGGTGTTCAGTTTTCTGACATATTTAGAGGACTTTCCTTGTTAGGAAGGTTTCCAGCGGAAAGGGCTCTCCTAGTTACCTTAGCTGAAGACATGGAGCAAAAACAAGGCACCAGGCATGACAGACCATGTTCGTGATACCTCTGTGGTAGTGCTCAGGGAGAGAGAAGGGAGCCTTGATTCATCCAAGATGTCTCCTGGCTCCAGCACTGCAGTGTGCTTTGGATTTGGCCCCACATGCCTCTGCTTTCTCAGCAGGGAGAACAAGGGATTAGTTCTCTTCACAGCACATCATGAGACTCGCCCACCTGTGCAAAGCATTTTGGACTCTCTGTGCTCACAGCACTATTTTTAGTATTTAATGAATGAGTCTTAGAGTCAGTAAGGCTGTTTGGCTCCATTTGAGGGCTCCAGTTTTCTTTTTTTGTCTTTTTTGATATATTTTTCACCAGTGTTGCTCTAAAAGCTAAACGCAACTGCAAAAGCAAGCAATGAAAAGGTCCTAAAAGTCTTAAGGAGGACAGTGTTCCTTGAGAGGTCTTCATTGCCAGGAGAAATTATGCAGGAACACAGTCTATGATAGGAACACTGCTGGGTGTTTCAAATTATTTAAAAATACAAACTTAGATTGCTAAATCAAAATCAGAGTTCAACAGTGGCAGTAGGTCACCAAAGAAGTTAATGCAAAATGATGATAAAAATGTGGACTAGTGAAGCAGACTCTTTGAGCATCCAAAAAATATTTCACTTGACCTGAAATAAAGTGTTTGCCTTTGAAGTATTTGTAAATAATTAAAAAACAGTGATGGGCTGAGTTTCTACAAATGCTTCATAGCCCAAGTCTTCAGGACAGGCTGTGGTCTCCCTTTATTCATGGATGTAAATTTTTTCCATCTCAGAAAAGACAGGGACACTCTTCCTCTCCCAGTAAAAGTGATTTCCATAGTTTTCATTCCTCTTTGAAAGAGTCATTTTCCATTTATCTTCTGCTAACAACTTTTCCTGAGCTCCCAGAGCTTATTGATCAGCAATCTCTAAAACCAGGGGCAACTCTACAATCTTTCCGGGCATACTGGGAATGTATTTCAGCAAGTACCTTTGGGGAAGAACGTAAGAAACCCAATCGAGTTCTCACAGGGGAGAGGCAGACTGTATTTTTGATACTGGCCTACTCAAGCTGAGCTTTTTTGTAACCTCTTTTCATAAATCTGATGTTTGTTGGAGAACACTAGAGTTCTGTGTCTATGGAGGACATCAGTATGTTGCAGGAGATGCAGTTGCTACATAGTCTGTAAAATACAAAATATTCTTTAGTAGGCATACAAAGCCTCAGCCACTTAATGAAGTACACAGGGTTTCCCTTCCCGGCCCACCTCAGCAGAATTTGGTGACAGCTTCTCAGATAGCAAGGATTCTTCATAGGATGGCTGCTCTGGTTGTACCAGTACATGTTCCTCTTATGCTTAGCAGATTCAACAGTCAAAAGCAAGTAATAAGCTTTACTAGCTCAAGTCAGATTGTCTGCTTTACTCTGCCATCTTCTACCTCATGCTTGAGCTGGGCAGTGAGCAAAGGCTGAAATACGTTATGCCAGACTTTATCCCCTTTCATTTCAGAGTGTTTGTTATCTCTAAATTCAACCTGTTGGGCTCCCTGAGTGCAGAACTGGCTTCACAGGAAAGGGGAGGGAGCGAATTGGGAATGGGAGCCACACAAGTTTGCAATCCTTACTTTTTAATTCAAAATCTGACAGATCATGTCCCAGAGATGATATGGGAGGAAAGTCTGGTTTGTGAATCCTGTCAAAATTGTGACATAAAAAGGTGCTGCATGTGCATCATTGCAGGGGCTGGGTGGTAGTATATGCTTGGCAGTGGGGATATAAGTGGTTAGAGTGAGGCAAACCTACATGTTTTTGTGGTAATTTAGGGCATATAAGTGTTAGAAGTAATTTAGCACTAAGTTACCACTAAAAATCCACCCTGCATCTGATTAATTGTCAGGAGGAGAGAAAAACAATTTTTGAATTCTTTTGAAAATTTTGCTGTGGAAGTTTTAGGACCCTCATCAGAACAAAATTCAAGAGTTCTGGCAAGCGGTGCAACTAGGGACCTGAGTATTTCATGAAAATTGAAAGCCAGTTCATAGAATACTAGACTCTATAGATTCGTAGAATTATAGTTCCTTCAGGTTTCTAGGAAGTTATTAGTAGGGCTGAGTAAGCTCTGGTCTGGAATTATGGCTCTTCCACACTGTAGGAAATCAAGTCATACCTCTAAGCACTTACTGTGGGTGTCTGAGTTTGACAGGCTGACCTAATTCTTTTGCTCAAAGATAGCAAGGAAGACTACTCCAAGAGCAACTTGTGTGGGGCTTTTCTTATCCATACTCAAGCTTCCAAGCTCAATTTCCAAATCTGAGCTGTCAACATGATATTGTTGGAAAATTCAAGTTACCTGCACTAAAAACTTTATTTTTCTTCTCCTGTGTTAAAGCTAGATATATCTCATGTAATCCTCACACTGATCCTTTTCTGAAATGTCTGGTCCTCCATAGGCCTTGCACAATCCTGTTTATTCCAAGTTGGTGTCTACAGCTTGAATACATTCCACAGCAATTTCCAGAAATATAGGAAAATGTTTTTTTTGCAGTAACTTCTTCGAGTCTTTTCCCAGAAGAACTCTGGTGTCCCACATCTTGGTGAAGAGCCAAGAAGTTCAGTCAGGAAAAGTTTTTATCATGCAAAGTGATGACTCTGGGAGAAGGCTTCATTCTCTCCAATGTACTTGAGCCTTCCAGAGCTCCTTGCCTCACCAGTTTTTCCACACCCAGACTGCTCTGGCTGAACAGCAGCCAAAGACAATGGGCACAAGTGCAGAAAGGGAAAGCCTGAACTAGCAGAACCAAAAATAGACTTACTTGGACTGGCCAAACACAAGGGCAGAAGCCTATAGAGACTGTGGGGGCTCCATCAGTGGAGGTGTTCAAAACTTGTCTGGGTCCTCAGTGACCTACTTTTTCTTCCAAGCTAGCCCTGCTTGAAGGGTCCAGCTCCTGGGACCCAAGTTGTAGTCGTGTTTCCAGCCCTGTCTCTAGCTCCATCTCCTTTTGTTCCTGATTGGACTCCAGGGATGGACCTTGGACAACATTCACCACTGTCATGTCTGTCACAAAGAACCCTGTCACCAGCACCCAGCCCTTCCCGCTATGCTTTTCCCTGTCAGTTAGGGGATAGCCTATGTTGGGTCACCCTCTGCTCATGGCACACTGGCCCCCAGAGAGCAGCATCTTCTCCAAAATCTGCAGCAAGCAGGCAGTCCAAAACTATGAAATCTGGTGAAGTGCCTATCTCAGATGTTGGAAAGTGAAGCAGAAAACTCATGCAGATGCCACACTCTATTAGCTCAAATGGCAGGTATCTATATCAAGATAAACCTCTACAAATCACCATTTCTTCTCTTTTTTTTAGGTTTCTTTTTCCGAATGTATAGCAAATCATATTCTAAATAAGTTTCATTGAAAAAATAATTAAACACCTAAGTGCACTTTCTGCAGAGACAGGTAGAAATCCCTAGTGTTTTGAATATGAATGAATGAACTTTCTTCCCTCTAGGCAATTCCTGCTGCCTCCTGCACTCATCAACACTCTGGAGATTATTTTGGGTTCATGCTCTCCTTTTACTAATAATAAAAAAACCTTTGCAAGCAAAGCAACATTTATTGTACATGCTTTATTCCAGTCCTTGCAATAACACTTAATTTGATTTTGGCTTCCCAGGGAGCCAAGAAAGTAAAGGGAAGCTTTGGGTTATTTTTTGATCTGTGGATCCTACAGGTAGCTAAAGCTGCCCATCACTGGACATGATTTAACAATGGCTACTGGGTGCTTAGCTAAGGGAAATCAGTATTTTTCCTGCAGTTAAAATGACTTACATCAAGCTAGAGATGTAGGAAAAACGGTAATGCTTAAATATACAAGAACTATAGAAAATAGATACTGGCTTTGGTAGGGCTACTGGAAAAACTCTTTCAGTTTTCTCAAATACTTTTAACACGATTTGAACACATTAAAGTGTTGCCCACTTCTAGTCATTGAAACACACAGACTCTGCCCATCCATCAAGACACTTTTGTCAAGTGTTGTTCACTGGCCTGGGGGTGATATCAAGGATGCTACACAGGAAATGGGACCCAGTAGAAATTTCCAAAGCAGTGACCGCTAGTGTTGGTGTTGAGATGGATCTTTTGAGGGTAGTTTTCAAATCTGGTCTGTCACACTTATCAGAAGAAGTGGAGTTGAAAGGGATCTCCAGGATTAATCATTCAATCCCAGAGCTCACAGATGACAGTGAGCATGCTCCTCTTCATCAAACCCTTGAATCATCTGTGCTGTCTGCCCTGTGGTGAGGCGGTTCAGGGCATTCACTGTTCTCATGGTAGGGCACATTTTTTCCTACTGTAAATCTAGTTATGAGCTACTAACACATAAGTTCTGAGCTTAAACCCATGAGCCTCAACTCACGGGTTTTGAGTCATCTTTGTCCTTTAGGTAAGGCAGCTGAACCTTTCTCTGCTTCCTCATCTGAGGTACTCAAAAACAGAGCCATGACCCCATTGCTGCTCTCTCCCTTTCTGGGCCACCATTATTCCCAGGGCTGTGATGGCTCTTTTGAAACACAGGAGGAACACAGCAGTGGCTGCTGTTTCCTAAGTGTTCCACGTCATTGTTCATCCCTCTGGCACTGCTGCCCACGTCATTCATGGTTTCACCTCCTTTTCAATGTTGCTCATGGTCTGGCCTTCACCTTCCTGACTCAAAATGTTCTCTTCCATTTCCTGTGGGAGGAAGGGACTAGTCCATTCCTGTATGTGGACAAATCACATAAAAGTTATTGAATCTGTTTGCTTGCAGATTGCTGGCAGGATGTATTTTAAGGAGAGACGTGCCCAGTGTTTCAGCCAAAAGCCTTGACTCTGCAAACAGAGCTCCACAAACCTATGTTAGTGATGCTGTCAGATGAAATAAAACCCTGCAGCACCTGCTCCTAATGCACTATGTGATGCTGCCAGTTCATTTTGTACTATATAAGTACTTGTTCTGTGTCAGACTGGAGGAAGATAATGCATAATTACTAACTGATTGTTAGTTTGTCTTTAGAACTTCTTGAAGTGACTTGTCAAGACTGATGTGTTATATTCATCTTTCTAGAATCTTCCAGCCCTCAGTCAATACCTCTCTCTTCCCCTTATACTGCACAGCAGGACATGGAAAATCAATCATGCATTTCTCAAGAAACCCATATTGAGAGACTGAGCCCCAAGAGCTGACGTTATTCAAGGTTTCTGTAATTCACAGACTTCACGACTAGAGAAAGAAAAAAAAAATAGACAATTTATTTTCACTTGGCAACAAAGTCAGCAAAAGTTCTGTTGTATCAGCTCATGGACCATTGTCAAAGGAAAAACCAAACCAAGCATGGTTGTGGACCCATGGTTAGTGTGGAGCAGTTCACTAGCTTCCATTGAAGAGACTCTTCAGAGAGGAGGGTTCTCACCCTGCTGCCCAGACAGCCTAATTATACAGGAATTTCTTAGAATGTTGTGGACTGGAATCACATTTAAATATGAATTAATTTTCTCTTTCTGGTCAGATCTGGACGATGATTTATCGGGTGGGCATTTGCATGAGGCCCGCAGAGTAAGTGTCATCCAGGTTCTTCTCATTTTTAGCTTTCCCTACTGGAAGTGTCCTTCAGCTGCCATAGGGTGTGATTTGCCTGGATTTGTCAGCTCACCGGTCTGTGCAGCACCCTGCATGTAAGCACCTGGTCCTGCACTAGAATCTGCCTCTGACTCCTTCACTAGCAAAGGAGTTTTCCCTATCATGCCTTTTTTGTCTGCCTGTGTTACTTTCTAGAACAGGTCAGGAGTATTTCCTTACCAGGGCAACCAGGGGGAGAGGTAGTGTCTCCATTGTCTCCTGAGGGAGGAAAGCAGCCCTGGGAAGGTATGTTTTGGCATATGAGAGTGGCTGCCTGCCTGCTATTTGGGATGCACAAGAGCACACAAACTGGGTGCCAGGTGTTTGGCTTCCACACAACCTTTCTTACAGTCCAGGAAGAAGTCAGGAGTTATTTTAGTCCCCAGAGAGGCCTAAACCAGAAAGAGGCTGCATGTGAGAAGATGAAAACAGCATTAAGGATCACTAACTAATAAGCTCTTGGACAAAGGCAGGCATCACTTATTTGAGTGAACAGTACAAGAAACATGGTACAGAGAGGGTCATCTCATCTCATCTCATCTCATCTCATCTCATCTCATCTCATCTCATCTCATCTCATCTCATCTCATCTCATCTC
>JAWWEE010000427.1:0-11186 GCA_035221455.1 Xenops minutus | reverse complement strand
CAGAGGGTGTTTGGGCACTGACCAGGCTCCCCAGGGCAGTGGTCACAGCACCAAGGCTGGCAGAGCTCAAGAAGCATTTGGATGATCCTCTTGGGCACAGGGTGTGACTCTTGGGGATGGCCCTGTGCAGGGCCTGGAGCTGGAGTCAATGCTCCTTGTGGGTCCCTTCTAGCTTGGCATATTCTGTGATTCAGTAATATAAACAGAATGATTGCTTGGACGGATGACAAATGTCTCATACATACACAATTTGATTTATATATATATGCATACATACTTATGTATATATGTAAGAAATTATGGTTTAGTCTGAAGTACCAGTACATGACACAAAAATATTATACTTGTAGATAGAGGACTGGAAAAGTGGTCAGAAAAAAATTTTGTTAAGACCACAAACAGCATAAAATAGGGGGGTTTAATAGCATAACAGAATGGCTGGGAGAGACCTCTAGAGATCAACTAGTACAACCCCCCGCTAAAGCAGGTTCACCTAGAGCAGGTTGCACAGGATCATATCCAGATGGGTTTTGAGAATCTCCAGAGGAGACTCCACCCCATCTCTGGGCAGCCTGTTCCAGTGGACTTCACAGTGAGAAGGTTTTCCTCATATTTGGATGGAACCTCCTTTGTTTGAGTTTGTGTCTGTTGCCCCTTGTCTTGCTGCTGGGCACCACCAAAGAGAGTCTGGCCCCATCCTCTTGACACCTGCCCTCCAAATATTTGTATGCATTGATAAGATTTCCTCTTGTCCATCTCTTCTCCAGGCTAAACAGGCCCATGGTGGTCTCATGGTTCGATTGTTGTTTTCATTTGGGATAATAACATGTGCTACCTCTCAGAATGTTCAGTTTGTAGTCATCATGCTTCCTCTCTATAAGCAACTCAGCTTTTGTTGTCTTAAGTTCCACCATGTCTTGCTTCAGCCACACCAGTGAATTGAACCTGAAACTTAGGTGTTGCCATTGATCTGGCAAAACAGTTTCCTGAAGTAGTCAAAAATATGACCTGGTGTCTCTGAAGTTTAAAACAGGCTGTAGAATTGCTGATTCCCACCTACTGCCTTTCTCCATATGCAGGCAGGCTGGGGGAAGTGGTACATTTGCTGGGTTATCCCCTTTTCCTCTTCACATTCCACATTGGGGTCCTATCCTTGAGTATTCTGCTCCATGGTTTAGGAGAATGGAAGGATCTGGTTCCAGTGACACAGTGTACACTTGCAACTGTGCCACTTACACAGTATTGCTGGAATATGCTTTTTGCTGAAATAAGACACAGCAGAGCCAGCCAGTTTATGTTATTTCTGCAGCAGTATTAGTCAGGAACAACCCTCGCTTACAGAGCAGTGCAAACTGTTGAACACCACTGAACAGGCTGCTGCAGCTCTTTAGAGCACGTGAAATCACAGAACCACAGACAAGAAGGAAGTAGGTATGTACTGATTTTTTTTTTTTCTACTTTCTTTTCATGGTAACCATGGAAAAAGAACTGATAACTGTCGTCTCTTAATGCACTATCAGATATATATTTTTCAATGCATGCAAATAAATTGAGAGATCAAATTGCTAAAATTCCTACTATCATACACAAGAACATTTAAAATACATTTTCAGAGTAACTGACATAAGTAACTTGCTAAGAACAATGAAGCATTGTGTAATTAATCAGTATAAATCCATATTAACACAATAAGCATGAATATTTACATTACAACCCCCCCTATTTCTAAACATTTAGGAGGGCTAGAATCCTACCGAACACAAACAGAAAAAGTAAACTTTGAAAACTGTGCCTGTGTATATGCTATTACCACCTTAATTTACAACCATGATCTTCAGTAAAATAAATGCAATTCCACTTTGACAGGTTTGACACTTTCTTCAGGTTGTACAGAATCAGGCATTGAGTAGCTGTTAAATTTATTTCACATGAAAGCCTTTTAAAAATGGATTTGGAAATAGAGAATCTTCAGTTGTCCTACCAACTTAAAGGTAAATAAGCTGTTACACTTAAATTGAAGATATACACAGTGCTTACAGCTTTCTGTAAGTTGTGCCTGCAAGGTAAAATAAATGAATGTAGCCAGTGGGATGAAGTAAGACTGAAAATTCGGCCTGAATTTAAACAGATGAGAGATTCAGCTATTCACTAGTTCATTTATGAGTATCATATTCTGTCATTTGTGTTAAATGATATTAAGATAGTCAACTGTTCCTAATGAAGCAAAAGCCTTATGAACTTTAACACTAATCTTGAATTCCAATTCTGTTAGACGTTCTTACACTTCTCTGTTAAACCAAACCACCTCAAAAGCCAGTAACTATGAAACAACAGAGTAACAGATTTCCCATTAGGTTTAGTAATACAAAGTGTAGAAACTAGGTTGGAGAGAAACATCCATTTCCCTATTTCTCTGTTGAAGTTGGGTGGAATCTGAAAGTCTCTCTTCTTTGAAGTGGACCCTGGCAGCAAACTGGTCCCCTTAGCCAATCCCCAGGAGCTGGAGGGAATGCCTTTCCTACTTTACATCCTACATAAAGTCTACAGACTATATATATACACATATAGATAGTACCTATTTCTTAATGTATTCCTTCATGTTCTCATGCTACAGTGAAATGAAAGTACATCACTCTTATTTCATAGCTGCCTTTACAGGAAAATGTTAGGGGAAGGGAGGCAGAACAAATTCTTTGCTTGCAATTGTCTGAAGAATATTATGTTAAAATGCTCTATGCCCTTCTATCTTACTTTAAAAGCTAAAAGAAAAATGCCATTCTTCTCTCAGGACAAATAAATAATGATTTGCACTGATGTTAGCACACTTTCACAACTTCTCCAACTTCCATCTAGAAGAAGAGATAAAACCCAGAATATTAAGCTAGAAACACCCTCTTCAGAGAATAAAACCTCTACTTTAATGTAATACTCTAGAAAATTATAACTAAAAATATATGATGCTGACTGCATTTTTTTATTGTTTCTGTGGCCACACACAACTTGTTTTTTTCAATATATGACATCTTTTAAATGCAAAAGATTCAGGATAAGAAAACTAGGGAAATACAACACCGCATGAAAGTGAAAAGAAGAATTTAAATTGAAAAAGAAGGAAGAGGAGAAAACCCAAGAAATCTGGTTTTAGGTTAACCCTGATTTACATTAGTCCCTGCATTCATACTCTTGTTTATTATTCTTTAGCAGTATATACTATGTGTTCCAAGAGATGATTTTTTTGGTACAGCATTTGCATGTAGTTACTATTTGTCCAGGATATGAGTGAAATATATATATGTATATATATATACAAATATACTGTCTGCAGTGAAAGAAGCATTGAAATAAATATATCTTCTGAGGGTAATCCATGTTTTTACAGACTAACAGGCTATATGTGTGTTCACAGAAAGAAAAGGTAATCTAGGTATCTTTTAAAATAAATTCTTGAGGAGATTCACAGCTGATTTGATGTAAGTCCTTTTAGCTCATAGGGAGTCTTTGACAATGTCATCAAATTAGTGTAGTCTTTATAGACAAAGAAAGTGCTCCACTCCCATCGTTCCCTCCCTGATGTCAAATACTTTTTGAGTTATGCAGTATTGCATTGCTTTGACTTGCTGGGTTGCAAATGTAACAAAACTGTATCTACATTTTGTAACATTTTTTCCTTCATGAATATTTGAAACATAAATACGTAAGATTTTTTAATTATTTGAAATTTTCAGAGATGTTGATAAACCATGACGAAATTAAAAGCAATTTGTGATCACAATGACATTTGAAAATCTTACCCCACTTGTACATCAGTCTCAAGTATTTTGAAAATCTACATAAAATACTCAGTTATGGAACAGAGCATTGTACTTTTGCCCTATGATTAAAAAAATACTTTTTTAAAAAAATCCCACATTATTGCACTTGGATGGGATGTTAAGGACACTCGTAGAGAACAATTTAATAAAAAAGCATCTGCACTGTTACTATTGTTTATTTTCTTGTTGTGCAATAGTACAGTTGTTCACAGGTCAGAACATAAGATTGCTAGGGCAGGTGGCACCATGCTAATCTCTCTGCAAAACATAGTCTAGAGCATTAATGCTAGAAGGCATAAACCTTGTGAGAGTTCACCTGGTACAGCCCAGCAGGCAAGCTCTGTGGTGGAAGGCAGAAGTCTGTGGGATGGGATAACCTCACCTCAGTGTGTTTCTTTGTGAATGACAGGGAGGTTGATGCATGGTAAACACGTGTGTGAGCTTGCAGCTCACGTTTGGCATCCATCCCTAAGATGCCACTATCAGACCAAATCCATGCCATACTTCTAATGGAGAGCTGGAACGAGGACGTTGTACCCAGCACTGGTGTGAGGGCCAAAGGCACGCAGGGACCCCCAAAACACCAGGCAGTGGAAAGATTTAGGAGAATTTATTTCCAAAGTCGAGAACACAACATCTCGGCACAAAGCTGCACCGGGTCTAAGAAAGACATGCCTCCTGTTCTTCTGAGGGCTTTATCATCCCCGTGCCCCACCTTGCAGGGCCTTCAGACATGTCTGAAGGAAATTACCTTCTCTCATACCCAGGCAGTCTCTGGAATGCAGGAGGAGAAAACATCTAAAACTGTCTCTGGGAAAGAGGCCTCATTCCTTAAACAAAGGAACCCTAATCTCCTCACAGTAAACTCTCCCAGAAGGTTTTTGGATACTTACAGTGGGGTTTTGCAGTCATGAAGAAATCTTGTAATGTAACAGGAAGTAGGACCAAAGCTGCCTGCGAGCGTGATGCTGGAGAGAGAAGTTTCTGTGAAAATACCACTTGAAGCACCCTGTTACAATTTCATTGAGGATGCTGCAGTGAAGACGTAGCCACCTTTGAAGTAGTTCCCAGTAATTCCTTTCACTTTGGGAAAATGACAAAGAATCCAGTGAGCTAAATCTAAAATTACCACATCTGAACTTCAATGTTTTACACAAGCTGGAAAGGAAAGGTCTGCCATGGTTATGCAGTGACATTACACCCTGCACCAGATGCTGCCAGAAGGACAGCCTACTGTTTTAGTTGAACTATTTCGATTGTATTACTGTCATCCTAGGACTTTCACCTGTAGACTTGGACTTTGCTGTTTTGAGCTCTATGACGAAATGCATAGCAAGGAAAATTGTCTTTTCTGAGCAAACCATATCAATTAATTTCACTTCTCCCTCATGTGGAAGTAACGTGTCAAGCTCATGTACTCTTGGCATACTTTTTCCATCTTGATTTGTGTAGAAAGCATGGAAATAACCTAATGACATGAAGATAGGAGTTTTCTTGCTGCTCCTCTTATTAGTTTTGTTGTTGCTGTTGTTTTGTTTGTGTTTGGTTTGTTTTTTTGTGGGACAGAGGTGGTCAAAAAATGTCGTTGGGAAAAAGAGCAGATACGTGGCCAAAGAAATACAAGTAGTGAGAACTAAGGGGTTCTACACTGAACTAGCCTGAAGGTGATGAAAGGCTTGGCTGTCAGAATTGCACTGAGCAGCAACAGAGGGTTAATCTCTAAACAGTGAGGTGATGACCCAGGAGACAACAGTATATCTAGGAAAAAGTGCCTAAATGGTAGCTTTTTTTTTTTCTTTTTTTAACTACAAATTCAGACTATACAGCTAAGGACTATGTTAACGTCTTGTTTCTAAAAGGATCTCTCACTGTCAGTCTTGGAGCTCCTTGTGCTAAGAAACAATGCACACATTTGCAGAATAGGTCTATACAGTGAAAACATGAATTAGGTGATGAATAGTTTCATCACTGATAGTGATTTCTTTTAGTCTAGCTGATTATTTTCTGCTTTCCTTGACAAATTAGGCTGCTAATCAGAAATAGAATTATATTGCAGCAATTTGGTAGCTGGTACTGCAGAGTTGGATAAGAATAATCTTTCTTGCTGTTTGTTTCACATAAAATGTGAAATAAGAAAACTGAAATGTATAATAGAAAAGAAAAATATGCCAATATAAAAGTTTAGCTACCTGGAAAATTTGTATAGGCATGTAAATTGGATACTGCTATTATAATTCTGGTTTTCCCTCTTCACCTGTTTCTTGATGTTAGTGCTTTCTTTATAATCTCTATTACTATCAAAGGGTTTTTTAGCAGCAGACATTTCACCCATCTTTTCACTTCTGTGTAGGTCTGTTCCAAGGATTCCACTGTATACCAGGCACAAGAATGAGGAACTCCTTAGAATTCTAGTTTGGCATTTGACCCAAGTATTTTACAACAGAATTGAGCTTTTGTGCTGAGAGTAATTAAATTTTAGTAAACACGCAAACTGTTAGTTTCTGTTTCTCATGTTAGCTGGGTAAATCAATGCCAAAACTGCTTTTCAGAGAAATTATCGGGATACAAACATGACCTATACAGCACAAGCTTAAAAGTAAGGATGCAGTTGCAGTGAGCCACAGAATTGAGTCCCAAACACTTTATATCAGTCAGAAAACACAGCCAGTTCCACGGATATAAGAAAAATCTATCTATACCAAGAGAAAATGTCTCTTAAATTACCATAGAAATTAAATATTAAAATATGGAAATAGTGAGATTTCAAGAGTTAGTATCTTAGCAACACTAAGTAAAATCTTTATTAAAATGTTCAATTTTCAATTTATCTACTACACTCTTCAGCATGTTCCATAGCCTGCTTTCTAGACTTTCTCCATAGTGACTGACAGCTTCATGAGAGATAATGAAGGGCCTCCTTGCTGTGCTAGTGTCTGTGGCAAAATTCTCACTGTTTTCAGTAAGATGAGAACATTTGCAAACAATTTCACAGCAAATATTGAACAAGATGAATTTTGCATTTCAGAGCTTTAATAGTACAAAACACCCCTTCTTGAAAGGCACGGACTCACCCTGTCTCAAAAATTTTCTTGCACACTGACTAAAATTCTATTTTGCAAGACTTAGAAATTGGTATGTTTGAGAAGGTACGTTTAATATCATCTTGCTATTTTGTGCTTAGACATGCTGCGTAAGCATATATTCAACAAAATCTTTCTTTGCAGATATGAAAAATTAACTCAACTCTATGATTTGATTGAAATTCACAATTGTGTGTCTGCCTCCTGGTTTGAATGAATGTTGTTCCAATCCCCTTGCATGTGCTTTTTGTTATCCTTTATTGTAACCATTGCAGGTACCTCGTGTTCTGAAGCTTTACCAATGCCACATCAGCCTGGGTCAGACACAGCTTAGTGAAGGCAAAGCATGAAAACCTTCAAGGACAGATATTTCACCTCTTTTTGGGTAACACGTTCTGATGCAGTATTACCAATGCTGTGAAAACTTATTCTTAGTGCTCAGTCTGGACCTCCCATGTCACCATGTGTGGCTATTGTCACTAATCAGATCTTGTGCCACTTAAAAGATTTTAGCACCGTAATCTTTGCAAGTGACTTCCACATAGTTGTGGGCTGCTGGAACTCCTTATTTTTCAGATTAAATAAACTCAGTTTCTTCAGCTTCTCACAGGTTATATATTGTAGACCCCTGACACTCTTGGGCAGCTCTTTTATGAACATTTTCCAATTTTCCAACAGCTTTCTTGAATTGAGTAGATGTGAAGTGGGAAGGCTAGGCACAAAACTGCAGGTGCAGCTACAGTCACGTCAAGTAAAGGGCATTAAAACCCTTTGATCTGCCAGCTACATTTCTCCTAAGGTTTCTTCATTTGTCATGCAAGTGCACAGCTGGCTGGTGTTCAAGCTGGTGCTTCCCATAAGCTTAAGGTCCTTTCCACTAGAGCTGCTGCTCAGCCTGAATTGATGTATGGGGATTTTCCAGGTGCAAAATTTTGCACTCACTGAACCTCATGAGTTTGTTTTGGAATAAGTTTCGTTTTCTTTCTGGACAATAGTTAACAGCTGGCTATAGTTAACTTTTGAGGTGACTATATTTCTCATGGAAATAATTGGCATAAAACACATCACAGACTAATTAGGTTTTAATTTAAGGTTCTGTTTCTTGAGACTTTCTGCAAACACTGTGGAAGAAGAAAATTTAATTTAAAACATATCTCTCTCACAGCAAAACAACTCAGTCCTTCTGTTCTTATCATTCAAATTGTTTACAGATCTCAAGCAATACATAGAGCTACAAAGCCAGACCAAAACAGCAAATCTTATTTTCTAATCTCTTCTGACAAAGACTCTATCACATGAAAAAGGCATGTCTATGTATCAAAGGGAATTAATCCTAATGTCAAAACTAAATACCTAAAACATAAGTAAAAACTCAGTTAGATCAACCTTAAGCTTTTTAGTCGTTATTTTGTTTCTGTTGATTTGTAGAGATAGAAGATTTTTGTCTAGTTCTGTTTGATCCTGATCTCTCCAGAGTCTTCATCTGTTTTAGAAAAAATTATAAACTCTTACACAGAGATAAATGTGAGACTTAGCTTAATATAACTAATTATTTCAAAAGATAGGGTATTCATTAGACAGTGAGTGTGATGGTAGATTTTTATTACAGTAAGTTTTGGAGCCAATGTAGCCTGTGCATATGAAGCCTAGGAAACTATGCATTTCTTACATATTTTAACCATCAATTTTTAATTGTTCTGTTATCTGCACTCTAAAAATACCTTTGAACTGGACCAATCTTTTCTTATTTACAAAAGAATTAGCTTTCCAGATCCTCATAGGATCTCATTTTCCAATTATCAAGCTTAGTCAGTTGATACTGTGAAGGATTTAGTTTAAAATACCTTTGTAGAGATATTTTTTCTTCTCTTTGCAGACCTTAGCCCCAGCTGTTGTATCTGCAGTTTCATGCATACAGGCCACCTACTGTTAAAAATAGAGCTTTGTTATTAAAAAACAAGTAGCAAAATAACTGTCTTCTGGTCTCAGAATTTAAGTCTTCTGCAGGGTTTCTGAGCAGCGTTTCTGGCTTTCTCTTCCCATTGTTCTATACAATAATAATGTCAGTTAAATCTGCTTGAATTCACGAGTTCCATAACTCTTCAGAGAGGATTGTGGACCAGAAATTAGATGTTGAGTACTCTGCAGCTGGCAGCCTCTTTTCCACGAATGAGTGTGATAAACTCTTCTGGCTGTAATTTTACTTACCACCTTTTCTTCCCCTCTGTATTTTGTAGATTATTATCACTGGAGAGCTGGCAATGGCCCTCTTTTGTTTTGCTGTGGTAAGAGGAGCAGCATGATGTATGCTGCTCTTCTACTTCACCTGCAAGTCAAAAGGGATCAGCCAAGGTTTCTCAAAGCAATAAATCTGCCCTAAAACACAACAAAGGTTTAGACCATTACAGTGGAAGAACTGCAATTGCGTTTTGCAGACTGCATATGATTATTAATCGATAAATTTGTAGTTTTTATTATACTCTTTTTTTCCCCTCGGTCACTCTGAGTTGGAGGGTACAGATTTGGTTTCAACTCCTAAGAATCCATTCTAATGTCTACAGTAAAGCTTGAAAGTAAACACAGACTTAATTCTATCTCTTCTTTTGCCTTGCTTCTAGTTTGCCAGCACTTGTTGATCAGCAAGAGTCAGCCTGGCTGACTTATTCTGCCATGCAACATCTATAGTGCTGTCTCTCAGCAGGAAAGAGCTGTTCCCAGCAGTTTTCCTGAAATTGCAGGAGTGCAGAGGAATGCCTCATCTATTATCTCCAGTGTGCAGAGAGCCACCAGAGAATGAGAAATGAGTAGGATACACAGCACTATAGCTTCTGCATCTTTCCCTAAACTAACTGAAATAACCCTTCTGCAAATGTTCCACACAAACGCAAAATTTGGTCAGCAATCCCGAGGAGGTAAGTTGATTTTTTTTCCCTTATGGTATCAATTGGATGTGTCAGCTGTGTGTTATATAAGAGCAATATCTGTTATACTCTAGAGAAAAGTGCTGGAGAATAGCTCACCAGTTAGGATGTGATTTTTATTTTGCCTATCTGTAAGAGTCCATGCATAAATGTATAGGTTTATATATGGTTGTTTAATATTTTTTCATAGGGGAAAAACAGTCTTATATTAAAATAAAAAGTGAGTATCCATTCTGGTTGTTTAACTGCATTGATACAAAGTAGTACAACTTTATAGTAGACTGGCCTGTAGTAAGGGGTGGCAATGATATAATCTTTTAAGCAGATGGTGTACTACAAGTCCCAGCCAGGTATGGGGAAGTTCTGCCTTTGCTTTACCATCAGAGGAAATCTCTTGTACATCTAGCACAAAAATGAAACCACAAAGTTTGAAGGAATGCTGTACTCTGTGCTAGCTGCACAGGTTGCAATAGGTGATTGAGTTAACTTCTGTTGAGTAAACAATGTGTGCATCCCTAAATGGAGAAGGGGAGATAGATCCTGCTAGATGCAGGCTGGACTGAATGAATCGAGGAGATCAAAATATTAGATTATTGTTGTAGAAGAATTAAACCTAAAACATTCAATGAGAATTGAATTTTTCTATCCTAAAACTTACTCTCAGAGTCCAGAGAGAATACCGTGAGCAGAGAGAGACAAGGAAAGAAACAAAACCCTCTTAAGTTTGAATTGTCTATCATCTGGAATGAGCCTCTTGGCATACACTGTGGAGAAAGGGGAAATTATGACACAAATAGCACGGGCCACATCAGGCTTGAATGTGCAACCTAGTGTCTTTTTGTAAAAAACTATCTCCAGTAAATATAAAATAATTAAAAAAAAAAAAAAAAAAAGCTGGTAACGCAACTCAGGGACGTGATGCTGTGCCGGGGCTGGAGGCAATGCAACACAAACACAACTCACAATGCTGAGCCGTAAATGCATCTGCTCGCGTGTAAAGGAGGTGAGGTCTTTACCTCGCTGCCCTTCGCCTCAGCAGGAACACCTGCCTTGTGCTGCGGGCAGCGGAGGGTGCGGGAAGGCACGGCAGTCGGCAGGGCAATCGGCGGGGCAATAGGCACGGCAATAGGCAGGGCAATAGGCAGGGCAGTAAGCCCGGCAATAGGCACGGCAATAGGCAGGGCAGTAAGCCCGGCAATAGGCACGGCAATAGGCAGGGCAGTAAGCACGGCAATAGGCACGGCAATAGGCAGGGCAGTAAGCACGGCAATAGGCACGGCAATAGGCAGGGCAGTGAGCCCGGCAATAGGCAGGGCAGTAAGCTCGGCAATAGGCACAGCAATAGGCACGGCAGTAAGCCCGGCAATAGGCAG
>JAWWEE010000426.1:0-11191 GCA_035221455.1 Xenops minutus | reverse complement strand
CAGTCCCTCCCTACCCTCCCAGCCAGGGAAGAATTCCTTCCCAATATCCCATCCATCCCTGCCCTCTGGCAGTGGGAAGCCATTTCCTGTGTCCTGTCCCTCCATCCCTTGTGCCAAGTCTCTCTCCAGCTCTCCTGGAGGCCCTGGAAGGTGCTCTCAGGTCTCCAAACGTTGTCACAGCCCTGGACAGCCTGTCCCTGCCTCAACAGGGGCTTGCACAGGATGATCCCAAGACATCCTTTCCACCTTCAGTGCTGCTGCCAAGAGTCCTGCCAGGGAGTCTGTTAATCCCAAAATACCTGGAAGGCTTTGAACAACACAAGCAGCCCCTGGAATGCACGCAGGGCTCAAGGGGAAGTCAGGCTGCCCCAAGGAAACATTGCCAACCCATTCCTTTGGGGGAAAGGCTTAAAAAGGGGGGGTTTGGTGTTTTTTTATTTTTTCCCAGGTTGTGAATTTTCATTACAAACCCCTCAGCAGTTACAGGTTGGTTAAAAGGAGAACTGTTCCTGCCTGCTGAGCTCTTCCTGTGGCTCTGAGGGCTCCTCTCCGGGGGTGCCCAGGGGCAGGATCTGAGAGCAGCATCCACTCTGCAAAGGAAATTGCTTTGCTACAGGTGGCTCCAAATTATCTGGTTTCTATTTATGTTCATTAAGTCAAATACCCTGGGAGAGAGGTGGTGGCTGAGATTTCAAATCCTTGCTTTTTCCAGTGAGGCTTCCCTGAGCTGACAGCTCCCCCTTCTACAGGGGATCTACACAAAGATAAATATAAAAAAAAATATAAAATAAATCAAAGATAAAGAGGATTTCTTTTCCATCCTGTTTCTTTAGGCACTGTGGAAAATGTTTTTGAAGAAAATGACATTACGAACCACCTCTTCCCATTCTGCTCCTTGCAGGAACAGAAGCTTTTTAAGCACTATCCATAGAAATCATCAATCACCAAGGAATGTGAGATAAGGAAAAATGTGAGGAAAATGATTTTACAAGGAACAAACCATCCCAAAGTTTCCTCTCCACCTGATTTCCATCACTGCCCAGCCCTCCCAGCTCCAAGGGCTGCATCCCACCCAACTCCAAGCTATTCCACAGGCAGGGAATGAGCTTTGGCCCTGAGTGGATATTGGAACCCCTGAAGGGAGCTCAGGCAAATAATCCCTTTTATTCAGCAGCCCAAGTCTCTTCTACCACTGGAAGGGAACCAGATTTCCAGTCCCACCAGTTCTCCCAGAATCCCCACCCCATTAAACCTGCTGGGCAAGCTACTGAGTGACAAGCCCTTTTCCCAATGAAACGCTGGGTCAGGACTGGCTCCTCAGCATTCCTTGGCACTGCTCCGGAGGGTGTTCCCCAGGGATTCGAGGAGCTGCTAAAGCTTCCTCAGGTATTCCATCTATCCTGGTAACCCCTGCTGGGGACACGAGGCTCAACATTCCACACAAATCCCTCAGTCCCTCTGCTCCTCTTTGCTCCTTTCACTGCTCTGGGTCCTCACTCCTGACATTCCCAAATTTTTTGCCTTTTGTACCTCCCCCAAAAAAGAATCAGGGGGATAGAAAACCTTGAATCAGGAGGATAGAAAACCTTGTAGGAGGTGGTTCTAAATAATACAACTTAACAACATAACTAATGGAACAACACACCTGCACATCACTGGCACAAAGGAATTGCAATCCAAAAGCCTTAGGAGCAGATTCTGATAAAATCACATTAAAGACAGCCAGAAACACCTTTCATTTATGCAAATTCCAAACTTGTGCACGCTAAAATTGTACCTCATTATTTAATCCCATTGCTTAAAATGAAGTGGAACCGAGCTGTGTGCCCCCTGCACACAAACAATGCCCAGGCTGCTCTGGGATGGACCTTTTCTAAATGCAGGAAAGATTACCAGGGAAACCCAGAGGTGCAGAATTCCAGAGCCAGGAACACCAGATAAGACCCTGGAAAGCACGGTGGATCCGGCCAGGAAAACGTTCCTGCTGCCAAAGTGCTGCTGTAACACATTTTTTGGTTGGGCAACAAGTTAAAAGCCCTTGACCAGAGATGACATCGAGCAGCCAGTGACAGCCACCCCCACAGAGGAGGCTGCCTTGGGAATGCTCAGGTTGGGATAGCAGGCACTGCTTTGCTCCCAGTGCTGCTCACAAAGCCTCACCTGGACTGAAAACCAACCCCCTGTGTGGTGAGGAAACATCTAGGGAGGGGGAAAGAGGTGGCCACCAGCCAGAGGACAAAGGGAATTAATTTGTGCTTCCAGCCAGGGGAAGCTCTTGCTCCTGCTCTCAGGGAACGACCACGGTTAGGTGGGCTTTGCACCCCACTGTAAATAGAGTTAAGAAAACCAGGCACCATAAACCATCAACTCCTCTGCTCTAAGATAAAGCTCAGGCTCTGGCTTGGAAAATCAGTTGAGCTGTGAATCATCTCCAGCGATTTCTCCCCTGTGAATGGGATGGATGTCACAGGACCAAATGTCTCAGGACACAATGGATGACTGAGCCATTCCTGAGTTCATAAGCTGTTATTCACAGAACCATGGAATATCCTGCCCAGACACCCCAACAATCCCACCCTGTCCCCATCCCATTGTCCCAACGCTCCTGGAGCTCTGGCAGCCTTGGGGCTGTGCCCAAACCCTGAGGAGCCTGGGCAGTGCCCATCACCCTCTAGGGAAGAACCTTTTCCTGAGATCCCACCTAACCTGGCACAGCTCCAGCCATTCCCTCAGGTCCTGTCCCTGGTCACCAGAGCACAGGGAATGACATCCACCAGCCTTGCCCACAGGACACACCAGCACTTCCCACTTCTCCAGGAGACCATTCCCACCTGCCTCTCTGTGCAATGAGGCTGAAGCAGCACAGAGACCCCCAGCCTTGAGTTCCCAGGCACACCCTGCGAGGTGGAGGCTGGAAGGAGACAATCCCACCACCCTTTGGCACAGCGAGAGCCCAACCTTTGTTCAGCTCCCCAAACTCAGCTGTGCCAAGTGAATTGCTCTGACTGAACTAACTGAATTTCAGCTGCTCCACTCTGGTTTTGCACAGTTTTGTCTGACAGTCAAAAGCCTGAAGACTTCCTATGGAAATGGGAAGTGTGAGCAGGGAGGGACAACAAATGATCTGGCTGGAACCCAGGGAATAACTGTGTGACGTGCTCCACTGGAGCTCTCAGCAGAGACCTCCCTTCCCCAGGGTGGGACACAGATCCCATTCCATAGGGATCAGGAGCCCCTGCCCTGCAAATGAAGGGAAACTGAATGTAACTCATCCAAGAACCCCAGAATGGTTTGGATTGAAAGGGACCTTAAAGCCCATCCCATCCCACCCCTGCCACGGGCAGGGACACCTTCCACTAGCCCTGGTTGCTCCAAGCCCCGTCCAACCTGGCCTTGGACACTTCCAGGGATAGGGCAGCCACAGCTCCTCTGGGAATTCCATTCCAGGCTCTGCCCATCCTCCCAGGGGAAGATTCCTTCCCAATATCCCATGTATCCCTGCCCTCTGGCAGTGGGAAGCCATTCCCCTCACCCTGACCCACCAGGCCCTTGTCCCAAGTCCCTCTGTCCTTATCCAAGTTCTCCCTCGCTCCTGTAGCTTCCCCTGTTACCCATGGAACACTCTGGAATGCCAGCCCAGGTCTCAGGGATGTCTCTCAGCAGGTTCTGCTCAAAATTTCTGGTTCTTCTTTGCTCCCAGTGCAGAAATGGAGCCAAAAGTGGTGCATGAGCAAAGCAAAGTGCCCTTGAACCAATGGGAACACCACTATGAACTCTCCTCCAAAATTCCAGCCCTCTGCTCCAGAACTTGCTCCCTTCTCCCTTCATTCTGACTCTATGATAAAGTAGCCACATATTTTAGCTTCCATTTTTTTCTTCCTCTTTATCTTGAAAAAAAGGAGACATTTAATTTTATAATTAGCCTTAGAAATAGTAGAAGACCCTACACTTCTGAAGATCAAGTGTCTAAGGAGCACCAAATCCTTTAGGGTGACCAGGGAAGGGAAGAATTCCAAGTTCTGGCCTTTCCAGGTTTCCCACATGGAGAACTCATCACTTACCTCAACTTTCCCACCTCAAACATCCTCCCAGTCCTACATGCACAGACTTTATCCAACCTTACCAGCGATTCCATGAACATTCCCATTATCAATCCGTTGGTTGGCTTTGTCAAAGTCCTCTCTCAGAGTGCTGGACACAACAGGAATTTCACATCCTATTCTTGGTGCAATCAGGAAAAAAATAGTGGGTGTCCAACACACCAGACCTTCAGATCAGGCAGGCAAAAGAAGTCACAGAGAAATTAAAGGATTATTAAACTCTTTATTAACCTACTTTGTAGACTGTGAAGGCCTAATTGTTGAGGAAAACCACCCTGGGATGAGCTGAGCTTATTTTAAACCAGCTGAAACAGTGGGGTTTGGTTTAGAACTATTTCTGCTGAAGTGACTTCAAAAAATAAATTGTTTCAAATGATCGAATTTCACCCTGCTTTCCTGTAGTAAGGTTAATCCTACAGGAGGGTTGAGGCAGGACTCCTTTCTGCCTGAATTTCAGTGTGCAGGAACCCACTGCAGCCCAGGAGATGAAAGTGGCACTAGGAGTGCTAAAAACTGAGGTTTGGTGACACATCAGTGGCAGAAAATAATGGTTTGGGGTTGGTCTTTCACAAGCCCCCAGTCCCCAGTAAAAGATTTAAACTACAAAAGCGTGTACTAAAAGGAAACAGAATATTCCTTACCCCTTCTCCCCCCAAATTTTTCAAGAGCTCCTCACTCCAATCTCCATTTTTGGATCAAATCCAAAACGCTCCATTCGACATAACTGGAAATAAGTATCAATAAAGGAAAAGTGTGACCTAAAATTAAGGAATGGCAAACAAAGTATAACCAGAGAGCTTGCAAAGACCTATTTATTACAGGACTGAAACAAGTGATTACTGAAATAAAACCTTGCGGAATGAGGTGTAAAAATAAAAGGTGTTTATGTTGGAGGGTCAGACTTTTCCTTGAATTCAAGGGGATTTATCAGAGTAACTCAGGCCTTTCACGTCCCTGCCACTCACTGTTATTTCCAGAGCACACAAACCCACCTGCAATTCCAAGTTTTCCAGGAGATCCCAGGAGACAGAGCCCAGTGCAGGGTGCAGTTGGAAGGAGGCAACTCCAGGGTCACTCCCACCTTTCTCCTGCCGCTCCAACCAGGAGGGCTCTGGCCACCAGGGATTTTTTTAGTCCTGGCAGAGGCTCCCATGGCAGCTGCAGCCCTAATTACCCCAGGAACTATCCCAGGAATCACATTGCTCTGGAAATCCCTGCCCAGGAACTGTCCTCACTTTCATCTTCTCCACTTCAACTGTCCCACTTGGAAGCTCCAGTATCCGGTGCTGCACAGGGAGCCCTCCCTGCTACCCTGGGGCTCACAGAGCTTTTTGTCCCAAACCCTGACATTTTTCACTCCTACCTCTGACTTTGGGGTTTATTTTGCCACACCACAGTTGAGACCATCACCTTTTTTAAAGGAATTTTATCAGGAGGTTTGCAAGGATCTCTGAAGTTCTTTTCCTTGTTCTGTGTTGACACACTCCCAGATTTATGACAGGCTAAAAAAACCCCAAAACCTGATTTTCCACCTCTCACATGTCTAACAAGTTATTTTGATTCCCTACACACCACCCAGGAAAGCTGCAGCAGCTGCTCATTTCACTTCAAAGCTGTGCTATTATTTTTCTCTTTCATGTTTTACACACATTTTCCCCCAAACTATCCTGTGGATTTATCCAGAAATTCAGCTAATGCTTAAATTTTTTTTTTGGCTTTAATTAGGTTTTACAGGAGTTTTCGAATTGATCATGGCCAGGACAAGCAACAGCAACAGAGATGGCTGAATATTCAGTTAAAAATAAGTAATACTCAAACTTCATCAACTGCTTTGGTAGGAAACATAAAATATGTTTAGCGAAGGGGGGGAAAAAGGGAAATAACATCTTATACTCCACTCTTAGGGGAAAAAAAGAGTCAATTTTGAGACATCCCAGAACGATTTCCCTCTTCTCCTCCCAATTTTGTCCCTTCAAGCAGCTGCTTCCCCTCCTGCAGGTTGCTTTAATCACCTTCCTGCATGTCCTGGCTGAGTTTTCCCCCTTCTTACCTGAGATGCTGCCCCAGAACACATTGTGAGGGTCTCAAAGCACAAATTGGTGCTGTCAGAAAATTTCTATCACTTCCCAGTGCTCCTTTTTGTCCCCTTGCCACAGAATTCCTGGAGCCCAGTGATTAATGCTGTTCTAAATTCCTTTAATGACCCTCTTCCAGTTGTGCTGAGGGTGGGAAGAGGGAGAATTCAAGAAGGGAATTCTCCAAGTTGCAGATTTGCATACAGAGCAGGGAAGGAGGAAGATGTTCCCCCAAACATGAAGGAATGCTTTGTGTGAAAGATGCAGCAGGGACAAACAGGACCCCAGCACATCTACAAAGGGGTATTATAAGGCCCAACAAAACAACCAGCAGCTCCTTCCAGCAAATGCTCAGCAATCCAGGGATTTTACAGACACAGAATCCAGGAGGATTCCACACTTAAGGTACAGGAGCCTTCAGATGGAACCAGGTTAACGTGGGGCTGCAGGAGTCCTGTGAAAAACAAACAAGGAATAAACCTCAAGGGATTCCTGTTGATAGCAAGCAAGGAAAAAAAAAAAAGAAAAAGGAAAAAAACCCACAAACAATTCCTGGTAAAAAACCAAGAAATAAACCCAACAAACTTCCTGTTTAAAAACTAGGAAAAAACAACAAACAAACCATTCCTGTTAAAAACAAACAGAAAAAAACCCACCAAAACAAAGTGAATGATCCAGAACAAAATACAAACTGGGGATGAAATCACCTAAATGCCCAAAATGTTGCTATTTTAAATGGCTTTTAAAGCTGGATCAGAAAAGACCTGACAGATAATACAGAAGCACACGAAAACCCAACTCAGATTCAGCCAGGCCTCAAGAGCTCCTGTGAAGAGCATTTTAATATTTAATTTAATATTAAACCCATGTTTAGAACTTCCTTTTCATGTAATTAACAACAAATTACTCTGAGCAATGAAGAAATTGGAGAAACACATGAACCGTGTCCAAAACTCCAACACGAACTGATGACTCACAGTGTTGGAGCTGGAGCTTTAAAAAGCAGAGCACAGGGAGAGATGGGCAGTGCTTTAACCTGCCAGGGGTGTCCCAGAGCAGGGCTGAAGCTCCTCCTGCTCCTCTCCTCCAAGGATTCCAAGGCAGGATTCCACACCCACCGTGTCAGCACATGGACAACAAAATCAAAGCCTTAACTCTAAGTGACACAATCACATCATTTTTAAAGCCATTTGACTTTTTTTCATATCCTAAAAGTATTAGCAGCCCAGTGAGCAGAGTTTTGGTTAAGAAAAGCAGTAGTCTGCAGAAGTGTTATTCAGAATTTATGTACAGTTTGATAGAATGCCCAGATGTTTATCCTGTAGAACATTTCCATTTATTTACAGTCTCCCAGACTTCCCAAACTCCTGCAATACAAGCAACTTGCACGTGAAAGGGGCAGAGGGACAACCCAGAGGTTTAAACACTTAATTTTTACTTTAAGCTTGGAACAAATTCCCCCCAAATAGGTCACAGGGGGGCATTTTATATAACTGCAGATAACTAGCACACACACTCTTTTCTTCCAAGAAAACAAAGGAAGAGTATCTCTGTATTGTCAAAAATGTCTTGTTTCAATAAACACTCATAAACAGTTTGATTCCAGGATAAAAGTTCTTTTCCAAAGGTCTTCACCCATTCCACGAAAACAAATTCCAGCCCAAACCTTCCTGAAGCCTCAGCCCAGGGGCCACCTTTGGTCACACCTAGAAAGGAGAATTTAAAACAGAGCTAAAATAAAACTCACCCTCATCCTGGAGTCCTAAATGCTTTGCAAAGGTTTAGGATAATAACTACACGCAGTAACTTCCCTCGTGTTGGAATCAGTGCCACAGAACAATAAATATCTTGTCTGTGGCACACACAACCCCAAAATTTGATGGTTCCAACAGCTAAATCATAACAAGGCCTGTGACAAACTGTGACAAAAATACTTCCCTGCAGCAGAACACCAGTGGCACTGTACTGGAAATTGTAATTTTTACCTGAAGCTGGATCCAGCTTGAGCTTTTCCCTTCCCTCTCCAAACAGAGCTCCTGCTTAGTCGTCACCCACACTCCTGGCAGTTTATCCACAGCCACAGGTGAAACTTCATCTTCGTCCTGTGCTGCAAAATATTTTGGTAAGGCAGTTCTTTAGCACTTCTCATCTTTCTGTTGATACTGAGGATCAGATCTTTCCAACAACTCGCCGGCATTTTTACAGCCCTGTCTTTTTTGAGTCACGGGAGGTGAAGGTGAACAAGTTCACCCAAATCCCAAGGACTGCATGAAGGCACAAGCAGGAATCTCAGCAAGGGAATGAAGCACATTTTACCTGCATTCTGCTTCACCTCGTGGAAACGGTGCCCTGTGTTTGGTGAAATGAGTCACAAGCCCACGGAGAGGGACAGAGGTGGGGCTTGGTCACTGCATCCAGCACCTGACACGGACAGAGAGCCCTGCCAGGGCACAGCTGGCACCTCATCCCTGCGCCTGCCTGGAAAAGGATACAGGATTATGGAATGGTTTGGGTGGGAAGGGACCTGAAAGCTCATCCAGTGCCACCCCCTGCCATGGGCAGGGACACCTTCCACCAGCCCAGGTGGCTCCAACCTGGCCCTGGACACTTCCAAGGATCCAGGGGCAGCCACAGCTTCTCTGGGCACCCTGTGCCAGGGCCTGCCCACCCTCCCAGCCAGGAATTCCCTCTCAATACCCCATCTCAGCCCTCCCTGTTTCAGCCTGAAGCCATTCCCCCTTGCCCTGTCCCTCCAGGCTCTTGTCAAAACTCCCTCTCGGCCTTCCTCGCCCCTTCCCTTCGGGGCCTGCAGGATCTCCCCGGGCCCTGCTCCCGCTCCGCGGCACAATCGGACACAACGCGGGCCCGGCGAGGCTCCCGCGTCCCCTCAGCGCGGCCACAGCGCCCCAGGGCCCTTCCCTGAGGGCAGAGCGGCCCGGCCCGCCCTTCCCGGGCACCACCGACCCCTCCAGAGCGGCCCGGCCCGCCCTTCCCGGGCACCACCGACCCCTCCGGAGCCCCGCGGCCCCGGCCCTGCCGCGGGGAGCCCTCGGAGGGCGGCCCTGCAGGCGGCCCGGCCTCTCCCCCCGCGCTGCCCTCAGAGCCACCGCCCCTCCCTCCCTCCCTCCGTCCCTCCCCTCGCCCGCCCCCCGCCGCCGGGGCCCGCGCCATTCCCGCGCCATTCCCCGCTCCGCACCTTTCCCTCCCCTCCTGGCCGCGCGCCCCTGCCCGGCCGTACTCCGGCTCTCTGCGCCGCTCCCTGCCCGCGCCGCCTCCCCCGGGCAGGCCCTCTCCGGCCGGGGCACAGCGAGGCGAAGCGCGCCCCATCCCGCGGAGCCGCCGTGGCCGCTCCGTCCCCACCGGGCAGCGGCGCGGAATGAAGGCTCGGCGCGCGGCCGGGCTGTCCCCCTGCCCGGCTGCGCCGCTCCCCCATTGGCTTCCGCCGCGCCTGGCGCACGCCATTGGCCGGGGCGCGGCGGCGGCGCGCGGCGATTGGCGGGGCGGGCCGTCAGTCACCCGCGGCGCGCCCAGCGCCCGCCCCCGCGGCTATCAGGTTAGTGCCCGCCGCGGTGCTGCGCTCGGGCTCCGAGCGGCGCTGGGCGAGCCCGGGTCCGTCCGCGCCCCGCTCCGGGGGGCTCCGCACAGGGGGCACTGCGCCAGCACCGCCCGGGCACGGCACGGCTCCGCGCGCCGCCCCGCCGCCACACGCCACGGACATGGACATGAAGAAAAGGATCCACTTAGAGCTGCGGAACAGGACGCCCTCAGATGTAAGCAATACCACCCCCCTCCATCCCCCCCCCCCAAAAAAATTAATTAAAAAAAATTTAACGATGATAATGATGATAATAGTGATGGTAATAAAAAAGGCATCCCGTGGGTTTATATTTATTATATTTTTTTTTTTTGGGGGAGGGGGTGCGGGGGGTGTAGGCGCTGCCCTTGAGGTGCTGCCTACCTGTGCGTGCGGGGTGTGCGGGGCGTGCGGGGTGTGCGGGGTGTGCGGGGCACCCCTCCTGCCCCTGCCCCTGCCCCTGCCCGGCTGCGATCCCTCCGAGCAGGGGGCTCGCCGTGCTTTAAATAAAAATAAGTTGCTCGCTCCCCTCTCTCTCTCTCTCTCTCTCTCTGTGTCTGTCTGTCTCTCTCGGCGTGTTTAGTTCGCAAATATTTGTGCAGGGCGCTGGGCAGGGAGAGGCAGGCAGGCACCGCGAGGGAGTTGCGAATGGTCGAGTTTGAAGTGCGTCTTCATTTCTGTGCAGTGATCAGGCAGGAGAGACTGGGGAGCCATATTTGTAACTTTGTAGTCCTCATGAACGCGCCCTTTCTCTCTCTCTCCCCCTCTCTCCAGATGCTGAGGAGATAAAAGCAAAGAATTTCAAACCAATGCTTGGCCTTGGTTGGGGTTTGCCGCTTTTTTTCTTTTTAAATGCCCTTTTTTTTTTTTTTTTCTCCCCCATTTTTTTGCCCCCTCCCCCGGGGGCGATGGGGGCAGCGCCGGCGGTAGCGCGAATGTTGAATAATAATAATAATAATGGTGATAATATAAGGATGATAAACACGGGAGGGAATCGAGGCGCTCTCCACGCCGTCCATCCCCGCACACGCACAAAAAGGGTGGCTGTTTGTGCGTGTTTTCCCCGTCCTTTCCCCTTCCCTTCCTTCCCCCGGCGCCGAATTCACGTTGTTGTTCCTCGCCCGGCGGAATAAACCGGGGAGGGGGGGGACAGCGGGAAACTTTGTCAGGACCAGAAAAAAAAAAAAGGAGGGGGAAAAAAAAAAAACCACCAAAAAAATAAAAATCCGACAACAAAAAGACCAGCAGGGCGGGCGGAGGAGGCGGAGGGGAGGGAGGGAAAGAGAGGAAAGCGCCCCAAAAAGAGCGGGGTGGCGGCGGCGGGGCTCGAACCCGCGGCCAGCCGGGCCGGGCCGGGCCGGGCCCCTCGCAGGGCCGCGGGCTGCGAACGGACCTCGGCGGGACAAAGGCGGGCGCGGGGCGGCCGGACGTGTGCGCTTTAA
>JAWWEE010000425.1:0-11215 GCA_035221455.1 Xenops minutus | reverse complement strand
CCCCCCCCAACCTTAAGCCCCTACCTAGGTCCTTCCCAACACCCCCTTACCCTAAACTTCCACCTAAGCCCCCACCACTAATCTTCCACTTTTATGCCCCCACCCCTAAGCCCCATCCCTTCTTACCTGAGCTCCTAAGGGACCTGTAGTTCTAAGTCTGCCATCTCTTTTTGTCCCCACCCCTACTCGTCTCCACCTGTGGGGAATTACGGTTGCAATTAGGTGTGGGTGTGTTTGAAAGCACGGTTTTCAGGGCTACAGTTTTTCTTGGTTTAGCTTTAGAACAAAGGAAGAAGAGAGAGGTCTTTTTTTACCTGTGTCGTTTTTATAGGGTTCCTGGGTGTGGCTCCAGTTAAAATTAGGCGTCTCATTTGCCTATTTTTGGTTATTTTTGCAATTTTTTAAAAAAAATTGGGGTTTCATTGTAATTGTGGCGCTTGTCCACAAGGCGGCAGCACTGGGCAAAACAATTTTTTAACTTGCAATCCCGATTTTTGGACACAGGGTGGCGGCATTGCCCCATGAAACATATTAATTGCACTTGTATGATTAAGACACAAGGTGGTGCTAATGAGTGCGATTCTATTTTTTTGACACAAGGTGGCGGTATTTAACGTGTTGTTTTATATTTTTTATTAGATGTTGAGGGTGTTTTTAAATGAAAAGGGCAGTGTCTTGTATTTTTGATTGCGTATTGTGGGGTTTTTGATGAAAATACAAGTTTCTGGCCAATTGATCACTTAATTAGGATGTGGGGCTGCGAAAAAAATGGTAATTATGACAGTGTGGGAGCAACATTTGTAATTGTAATTAATTACTGTGATTATTGAAATACCTGCTAATTATGTGCAAAAAAATCTTTTGTGACAAATATGTTAATTTTTTTATTAGTTAGGGGTAGTGTGGAAAAAAATTTTTATGTTAGTACTTTAATTACTTAATAACCTGCTGATTATGTGGCAGAAAAAAAATATCTTTTTTCTCATAATTATTTTAATTGGTATGTCACTTAGGGGTGTGAGTTAAAAAGATTTTTGGTGTGTTTAATTACTGTATTTAATTTGTGGTAATTGGGGTAGTAAGCAGGTCATTAGTAGGTGGGTGTGTTAATGAGATAGGAACACATTTGCATATTGACATTAGAGTGACATGGGCCGTTATGCTAATTAGGAGTAGGGCTTAATAGGGGTTGCAAATTTGTAATTATGGGGAGGGGTTTGTGAGGGGGGTGTAGACACTTAATTATGGGGTGGGGATCTAGCAATGAAAGGGAGGGACTACTGAGGGGGGTGTGGCCTGGTATTTAGGGCTGGGATTAATAATGGGGGTGTGTGAAAAATTTGGGGGTGTAATTAGCTTAATTGGTTAATTAGTGTAATTGCTTAGTATGTAATTAGATGGTAATTATGTGGTCATGAATTGTCAATTAAGGGGTGGTTAATTGGGGTAATTAGTGTCCATGACAAGTGTGGGTTAGGGAGAAAAAAAACAAGTGAGAGAAAAGACCAAGACAATGACAAGAAAATAAAAAATTAAGAGAAAAGGAGAGAGAAAGAAAGAAGAGTAGAGAGAAGAAAGAAAAAAAGAAAAGACAAAGACAAAAAAAAGTAAACCACACCAAAATAAAGGCAGGAGCCAAGGAGGGGAAAAACAAATCTTTATTTCAACTTTATTTAATGACTTCTTTTGACCTACTGCAATATTACAATACAATACACTGAATTACATTACAATGAACTACAATACAGTGAAGGACAATAAAAACACTAAAAATACAGTACAAATAACAGACAAACACATTTCAATACAGTGGTCAATAACACTACAGCATAATACATGGCAATACAAACAAAACACAAACCAAGGCAATGGGGAAAAAAAAAATTTAAATCCTTATGACTTGGGGAATAACAGCTCCACAACCAGGTAGTTCTGGAGAGGTACGGTTATTTGGCACTGGGTGCACGGGGGATAGTTCCACCTAAGACATGCACATCTGCAAAACCTTGAGCAGTGGTTTTATGCACTGTACATGTTACATATCCATAACCTCCTTATACGTATTTACACTATTCCCAAGAAAAGGCAGATTTATTATAATCAGTTCTTGGAAGTTATTTCTATGTCTCCTCCCTTCACTCGTCCTTCTTGCGCCTGCATGTTGCTCTCTGGTGGTCATCTGCAGTGATCGTGGGGATGAAGGCCGTATGTCTTCCTCGCTTTGTCCTTTTCACCTCTGATCTGAAACTTGCTTAGGCCAGTTTCCCTGGCAGGCACTGACTGAACCTTTTGTTTCTTATCTGTTCTTGCAGCCATTTATGGTTTCAATTGTGCAATCTGTCCTTGTAACTTCAGCAAAAGTTCTTGCTATTATTTCTATTAACACTTTCAGTGTTAGTTCCCCTATGCTTAATAACTTACCTCTATTCAGTGTTAGTACTTTATTAATACCTTATATCACTCAGTTGTTTTTTTGCTATTGCATCAGACACCGCCTAAGAGGAAAACCACACACATATAACATTAGATTCCTTCACTCATACACACCCTCAACATCAACCTCAGCCACTTTGCTACCCACAAGCTACTGGTGGCTATGCATGCTTGAAACTGCAGCGCTCCTTGGGAACATTGTTCCCAGGGAGCCTCCAAACAATCCTCCTGCCTGGCAAAACCCTGGTCCCAGGATGGCCTGCACCCTAACCTTGGCAATGAACATCGCCTCACACGCTGGACAGGATCAAGGAGAAAAACCACCCTGCTGGGGTGTTTTTATTCTCTATGTAAAAATGTAAAAAACCCTGAAGGAGAAAAACACGAACAAGGTTAGAACCATAGCAAACACACACACACACCTCCTTCACCACTTCACCTCAAGTGCTCCACTAGCAACGAGCCACCGGTAGCTATCCACCCACATCCACAACACACCTTGGGAACATGGTTCCCAGGGAGCCTCAAAAAACCCACAAAAACAACACACCTTACAACACAATCCTGCAGGGATACAAGCAAGCAGGGACATGTCATTACAAGGCAATACAAATGACAGAACATAAAAAGCAATACAAACTAATATACAAAGCTATACAGTTCCTTACTGACAGACAAATGTAACACTATAACTGTTCACATACAGAGCAATACAAATACAAATATACAGGTATACAATACAGAGCATTACAAGACAACACAAATGACAGAATGCAAAAAGCAATACAAATTAAAGTACAAACATATATAGGTCCTTACTGACAGACAGCAATACAACACTATAACATTCATATACATAGCAATACAACTACAAATAGGCGAGGATACAATACACACAGCTATAAGGCAATAGAAATGACAGAATGTAAAACGCAGGTGGTGTTTCTCTATTCCAATGGGAAAACACAATAACTAGGGACAAGAAGCAACCCACAAGAGCAAGTAAACACATACAAGGCTATAAACGTGTGGTCTGTAACGCTTACTCGGTGGCCATGTCCTGCAGCACTTAGAAGACCCTGTTAATGACCATACTTTGCCATCTCACTCCTGCTGCCCCTCTGCTGTATATTACGGGAAAAAACAATGCTGTCCTTTGCTCCTTGAACCTGAGTCTCCTTTGGGCAGCTGTGAAACACAATGGGATGGACTCTGAAGCACACCTTCTGTGAGCTACGATTTATCCCCAAACCCAGAGGATACATATTTTACACCCAAAAAGCTCCCCCAATAAAGCTTCAAATTCCCCCCACCCATAATTCCAATCATCTTTCATCTAACACTGAGTACAGACTTACCTTCTTTTTAGGCTGCTTCAGCTTGTCTCATTCTGGGGTACTTCTTGTCCAGATGAATGCAGAAAAAATAAAAAGAACTGGTAAGGTCACCTGGATGCTCCCTGAGAGCTTAACTTTGCAAAAAATTCACATTGCCCCTTAGGAAGTGAAACCTCCACCAGCAGCCTGCAATAAGACAAATGACAATCCATCTTCAAGACCCTGCTGTACAAGTGCCACCAGCTCCACCAAGTCCAGCTCTAATGACTGCACACAAGTTAGGAACAGTTGCTCCACCTGCTAGGACTCCACAACCATTGCCTCAACACACTGAGGGAATCAACAGGGTAAAATTAGACTCCAAGCAATATTCTATCCACCCACCCATCTACAACAAAGCAGGGCAGAGCAGCTCCAGGCCCAGACCAGACAGACACCCCGTACCTGTGAGAACACAAACCACGTGACACAAATATGACACAAATGGACAAGACACGACTGCAAGAACAGAGATGTTGTTGAGCAATAGCAATATCCGAGCGAGGCCACAAGGCTCAAAGGAGCCTGAAGAAAGGACATTTGAAAAGATGCCCTGTTACAAGACCTGCCTGTCAAACCTCTCAAGATGGATGGATGCACAACAGCACTGACTTCAGAAGGTAAGAATGGAAGGACACAGGGAATGATTCCCTGGACTGTACAATGGATGTTGCAGAGCTACACTGATGATATGGCCTGGAACGAGGCCATAAAAGATATCTGACCACAAAAGTCAGAGAGACCATTCCAAAGAAGCTCTGACCTTGCAAATCGAGGAACTGACAAGATTGGCACTGGGCCAAAGAGGCAAGACCTCCCAGACCCTAAGAATGATGCCTGACTCTTCCAAAGAGCCCCTCGAGGGCACAATGCAAAGAGATCCAGGATGAGGGACCAGAATGACACGAAACACACAAGACAAAGAACAGGACACAGGCTGGAACTGCTCTGTCCTGCACACCCCACTGCAATGAGGAAAAGTGAGCTAAGTTCCCTTTGATGTGCCCTAAAGACCTGTTATGGCATAGTCATTCCACTCAACGACCTGGAAAAATCCATCCTGCCAAGGCATAGACTTGGACCTGGCTCTCAGCCCATCTCCCTCTGGGAGCCTTCCACTTATCTTTCAGCTGCCTGGGGATATAAATCCATCTGCAATGCAAAGGAAGGCCATCCCAGATGGCCAAAACAATCCTGCAGTTCCCAGGATTACTTTCCTTACCCACCTAAAAGAAAGGAAACCCAAAATCAATCCCTGTGTTTTAGCAGATGCAGTGCTAACTAAACACCAGGAGTTTCACTACTCACCCTGTCCTAATTGCACAGAGCTTCTCGCACCACTGCCTGAAGATACACCTTGTTGTATGGCATACCTGGAAGACAGAGAGAGAAAAGTTAAGTGGCCTTTCTGAACATTCAGTGGATCTGCGCTCCCCCTCGCTACCTCCCCAACTCCCCTCAAAGGCTCCTCTTTTTCCAGATGCTACTGAGCTCTCTCACAATTAGGGTTTCCTCACAAGGTGAGCCAAAGACCACCAAACCCCATTGGGCAGCTCGCTGAAGCAATGCTGCACCTTTCTGGGTGGACAGATTGCTGCTGCAAAAAACACACAGAAGCTGAGGTGCATGTTGACATACCTTCTCATCCAGCAATGATACGACACCTAAGAGAATGCTCATGAGTAGAATGCTCATCTTGCTCAAATCCCCTCCAGAACTGGGAAGCCCATGCCACCCATTGCTACTATCTTCACAATAAAAAAAGAAAAAAAAAAAAAGAAGCCAAAATATAAAGTACTCACATACCCAAAAGTGACATCTTCCCTGCTGTGGGGGAACCCTGCCTGAAGGACTGCCAGAACAACCAGGACACGTCCTTCCAGGGATGGATAGAGCTGACAACCAAATGATCAATGCCAGAGATTCACAAGCTACCTCAAGTTGCAGGAGTTAATGTGTTGAAAAAGTTTTCTTAGCATAGATAGTGATTATATGTATTAGATAGATAGTTGTATCATTTGTATTTGTATGTTAATCCCCCTGGCTGTGTTACCTGGTTACCTGGTTCCCTGCCTCTCCCTTGGCTAACCAGTGATGTAAGGCTGGCCACTCCCAGTTCCCCCCCTCCTTTCCCTTACCTGTTGTGTGCCGCCTTAACTCCTCCCAGTTTCCAAGCCTCCCCCACTACCATATGTTAGTCCCATGTACCCATAATAAAGTGTTCCAGTCTTTTTCTCCCCACACTGGCTGTGGACCGTGTCCTTCACTCCCCGTAGGCATGTGATACACGTGTTTGTGTCCTGGCACTTTTTTTCTGGGAGCAATCTTCATATTCAATTCAGGCCCAAAATGTGGCAATATTCCCTCAGTGCTTCTGCCCTCGAACAACTGCGATTTTCTCCAAGAACAAAGCCTGCCGCCTCCAGCTCTCAGATGGAAAAGATGTGGCTTTCTTGGCGCTCCAAAAGCAGCCACGCCTCCGTGTTCTGGCACTTTTTGTCTGGGAGCAATCTTCGTCCGTCTTCAATTCAGGCCAATTTTTCCTCAGTGCTTCTGCCCTCGAACAACTGTGATTTTCTCCAAGAAGAAAGCCCAACGTGTCTATCTCGCAGGTGCAAGAGATGCGGCCTCCTTGGCCCTCGAAAAGCAGCCATGTGTCCGTGTCCTGGCACTTTTTGTCTGGGAGCAATCTTCATCTGTGTTCAATTCAGGCCAAAATTACCACTGTGCTTCTGCCCTCAATCAACTGTGATTTTCTCCAAGAAGAAAGGCCGCCGCCTCTAGCTCTCAAATGCAAAAGATACGGTTTCTTTGGCCCTCCAAAAGCAGCCATGCGTCCGTGTCCTTGCACTTTTTGTCTGGGAGCAATCTTTGTCCGTATTCTCTTTGGGCCAAAAATGTGGCAATATTCCCTCAGTGCTTCTGGCCTCGAACAACTGTGATTTTCTCCAAGAAGAAAGCCCCCCACTTCTAGCTCTCAGGTGCAAAAGATGCGGCTTCCTTGGCCCTCCAAAAGCAGCTACGTGTTTGTGTCCTGGCACTTTTTGTCTGGGAGCAATCTTCGTCTGTATTCAATTCAGGCCAAATTTCCCACTGTGCTTCTGCCCTCAAACAACTGCAATTTTCTCTAATAAGAAAGCCCAACGATTCTAGCTCTCAGGTGCAAAAGATGTGGCTTCCTTGGCCTTCCAAAAGCAGCCACGTGTCCGTGTCCTGGCACTTTTTGTCTGGGAGCAATCTTCATCCGTATCCAAATCGGGCTAAAAATGCTGCAATTTTCCCTCAGTGCTTCTGCTTTCGAACAACTGCAATTTTCTCCAAGAAGAAAGCCTGCCACCTCTGGCTCTCAGGTGCAAAAGATGTGGCTTCATTGGCCCTCCAAAAGCAGCCATGCGTCCGTGTCCTGGCACTTTTTGTCTGGGAGCAATCTTTGTCCGTATTGAATTTGGGCCCAAAATGTGGCAATTTTCCCTCAGTGCTTCTGCCCTCGAACAACTGCGATATTCTCTAAGAAGAAAGCCCGTGACCTCCAACTCATAGGTGCAAAAGATGCAGCTTCCTTGGCCCTCCAAAGGCAGCCACACGTTCGTGTCCTGGCACTTTTTGTCTGGGAGCAATCTTCCTCCATATTCAATTTGGGCCCCAAATGTGGCAATTTTCCCAATGTGCGTTTGCCATCCAACAACTGCGATTTTCTCCAAGAACAAAGCCCACTGCCTCTAGCTCTCAGATGCAAAAGATGCAGCTTGATTGGCCCTCCAACAGCAGTTACACGTCTGTGTCCTGGCACTTTTTTTCTGGGAGCAATCTTTGTTTGTATTCAATTCGGGTCAATATTCCCTTGGTGCTTTTGGCTTCAAATAACTGCAATTTTCTCCAAGAAGAAAGCCCCGCCAATTCTAGCTCTCAGGTGCAAAAGATGAAACTTCCTTGGCCCTCCAAAAGCAGCCATGTGTCCGTGTCCTGGCACTTTTTGTCTGGGAGCAATCTTCGTCCGTATTCAATTCGAGCTATTTTCCCACAGTGCTTCTGCCCTCGAACAACTGCGATTTTCTTCAAGAAGAAAGCCCGCCGCCTCTAGCTCTCAGGTGCAAAAGATGGAGCTTCCTTGGCCCTCCAACAGCAGCCACGCGTCTGTGTCCTGACACGGTTTGTCTGGGAGCAATCTTTGTCCGTATTAAATTCGGGCCCAGAATGTGGCAAGTTTCCCTCAGAGCTTCTGCTTTCGAACAACTGCAATTTTCTCCAAGAAGAAAGCCTGCCGCCTCTAGCTCTCAGGTGTAAAAGATGCAGCTTCCTTGGCCCTCCAAAAGCAGCCATGCATCCGTGTCCTGGCATTTTTGTCTGGGAGCAATCTTCGTTTGTATCCAAATCAGGCCAATTTTCCCACTGTGCAGCTGCCATCGAACAATCGTGATTTTCCCCATGAAGAAAGCCTCCCACTTCTATCTCTCATGTGCAAAAGATGCAGCTTCATTGGCCCTCCAAGAGCAGCCATGCGTCCGTGTCCTGGCATTTTTCTCTGGGAGCAATATTTGTTTGTTTTAAAATCAGGCCCAAAAGTGGCAATTTTCCAACGGTGCATCTGCCCTGGAACAAATGCGATTTTCTCTCTGCAAACAGAGCAGAGAAAAAAGGCCAGGAGATTTCCCTCATGACACAGAAGCACTTTGCAAGTTCCTTGTGTTGTCTCACATGTTTTCTCATGAGAAACATCCTCTTTAGCAGACCCCCCCTTCAGAGGAAGTTGCTTAGACAGAAAGTTGGTTCCAGCATGTTAGGAATGCACACAGAGAAAGACCTGGGAAGGAAAGGCAAGCATACTTTCCCCCTGCCACAGAAGTACTTTGCAAGTTCCTTGTGTTATGCCAAACATTTTCTTGTGAGAAACTGGCTCTTTAGAACACCTCCCTTTCAGATGAAGGTGCTGAGATCGAAAGTTGCTCACAGCATGACAGGAATGCACATAGAGAAACACCTGGGAAGGAAAGCGCAGGACGCATACCTACTCCCACAGAAGCACTATGCAAGTTCCTTGTGTTGTCCCACATGTTTCCTTGTGACAAACAGGCTCTTTAGAAAACCACCCCTCAGAGGAAGGTGCTGAGACCGAAAGTTTGCTCGCTCCTTCCACTCCTCTTCCGATCCTTGTATTTCCTCTGCCATTCACTGTCACTGTTATGTCCCTCTGCCCTTCGTTTCTTGTGTTAGAGCAACATCTAGGGGCCCTGCTTGCTAGTATGGTTGTGACATCATTTAGAGCTGAATACAATGGTGTAAACAAACCCTGCCAAATGCTTTCCTCTAAGCACATTTCGCTGTACAAAGACGGGCCAAAAAGCTTTGCATTAGCAAGCCCGCTAGGAGAATGACAGCATGCAAAGGCAAACAGAGCAGGGAATGGAACATGCAGGAAGCTTGCCTCATGCCACAGAAACAGCGTTCAAGTTCCTTGTGTTGTCCCACATGTATTCTTGTGAGAAACATTCTCTTTAGAAGGTCCCCCTTCAGAGCAAGGTGCTGAGACAGAAAATCGCTTGCCGCAAGATAGGAATGCACATAGAGAAAGACCTGGGAAGGAAAGGCCAGCACACTTCCCTCCTGCCACAGAAGAAGTGTTCAAGTTCCTCGCGTTGTCCCACATGCTTTCTTGTGAGAAACATTCTCTTTAGAAGGTCCCCCTTCAGAGGAAGTTGCTGAGACCGAAAGTTTGCTCGCTCTTTGCCACCTCTCTTCCGATCTTTGTATTTCCTCTATCAATCACTGCTACTGTTATGTCCCTCTGCCCTTCATTTCTTGTGTTAGAGCGACATCTGGTGGCCGTGGTTAGTAGTATGGTTGTGATATCATTTAGAGCTTAATACAATGGTGTAAACAAACCCTGCCAAAAGCTTTTCTGTTTCCACATTTCACTGTCCTAATACGTGTAGAAAAGCTTTGCATTAGCAAGCCCTATATGAGAATGACAGCATGCAAAGACAAGCAGAGCAGGTAATGAAAAATGCAGGACGCTTGCCTCGTGCCACAGAAACTCTTTTCTAGTTCCCTGTGTTGTCCCACACGTATTCTTGTGAGAAACATTCTCTTTAGAAGGTCCCAATTCAGAACAAGGTGCTGATTGATAAAGTTGCTTGCCTCAAGATAGGAATGCACATGGAGAAAGTCCTGGTAAGGAAAGGCCAACACACTTCCCTCCTGCCACAGGTGGGAAAGAGCGAGCAAACTTTCGGTCTCAGCACCTTCCTCTGAAAGGGGACCTTCTAAAGAGAATGTTTCTCACAAGAAAGCATGTGGGACAACACGAGGAACTTGAACACTGCTTCTGTTGCAGGAGGGAAGGGTGCTGGTCTTTCCTTCCCAGGTCTTTCTCTATGTGCATTCCTATCTTGCGGCAAGAAACTTTCTGTCTGAGCACCTTGCTCTGAATAGGTGTCTTCTAAAGAGAATGTTTCCCACAAGGATACATGTTAGACAACACTAGGAACTTGCAAAGTCCTTCTGTGGCATAAGGGAAATGTCCTGGGCATTCCTTCCCTGCTCTGTTTGCTATCGAATACTCTTATTCTCATAGTAGGATTGCAAATGTAAATCTTTTTGGCCCGTCTTTGTACAGCAAAACGTGCAGAGAGAAAAGCTTTTGGCAGGGTTTGTTTCCACCTTTCTATTCAGCTCTAAATAATATCACAACTATATTACCAAGCACAGCCACTAGATGTCGCTCTAACACAAGAAATGAAGGGCAGAGGGACAACACTAGCAGTGATACATAGAGGAAAAACAAGGATCGGAAGAGAGGTGGCAAAGAGCGAGCAAACTTTCGGTCTAAGCACCTTCCTCTGAAGGGGGGGTCATCTAAAGAGAATGTTTCTCACAAGAATACATGTGGGACAACACAAGGAACTTGCAAAGTGCTCTGTGGGAGTATGTATGTCTCCTGCGCTTTCCTTCCCAGGTCTTTCTCTATGTGCATTCTTGTCATGCTGCGAGCAACTTTCGATTTCAGCACCTTCCTCTGAAGGGAAGCTCTTCTAAAGAGAATGTTTCTCACAAGAAAGCATGTGGGACAACACCAGGAACTTGAACGCTGCTTCTGTGGCAGGAGGAAGTGTGCTGACCTTTTTTTCCCCAAGTCTTTCTCTATGTGCTTTCCTATCTCGTGGCAAGAAACTTTCTGTCTGAGCACCTTGCTCTGAGTAGGTGCCTTCTAAAGAGAATGTTTCTCACAGGAAAACTTGTGGGACAACACAAGGAACTTGAACACTGTTTCTGTGGCATGAGGCAAGCTTCCTGCATGTTCCATTCCCTGCTCTGTTTGCCTTTGCATGCTTTCATTCTCATAGTGGGCTTGCTAAGGCAAAGCTTTTTGGCCCGTCTTTGTACAGCGAGATGTGCTTAGAGAAAAACTT
>JAWWEE010000424.1:0-11231 GCA_035221455.1 Xenops minutus | reverse complement strand
GTGTGAGGATGAGGAGGGTGGTAGGGGTGTGTGTGGGGGGTGTGAGGATGAGGAGGGTGGTAGGGGTGTGTGTGGGGTGTGAGTGTGAACACAGAATTGTGGGGCAGGGGGGTGCCCATGGATGAGGTGTGGGGCAGAGGGTATCCATGGGGTGCCAGTGGATAAGGTGTGGGGCTGAGGGTGCCCATGGGGTGCCCTGTGGGGCTGGGGATGTCCATGGGGTGCCCTGTGGGGCTGGGGATGCCCATGGCGTGCCCATGGGGTGCCCATGTGGGGCAGGGGGTGCCCTGTGGGTGGTAGCTTTGATCCCATTCCTTGGAAAGCTCCCTGTTTATTCCAACCGCCCCAAAATCGGCCAGAATTTGGGATTTTGGGGCAATCCCTCAGGAACGGGCAGCAATGGTCCCCCAGCAGGGTGACACATCCCTGTCCCTGTCCCCCGTGGTGGATAAAAATATTCCAGAGGTCTCAAAAGTGCTGGGATTTGGTTAAAACCGTGGCGGGAGAGGCCGGAATGAGGAGCTGGTGGGACTGGGAAGGGTTTGGGATTGTGGGAGAGGGTTTGGAGCTGGAGAGCTGGGCCGGGATGTGGGAAGAGGGAGGGATGGAGAGAGGATGAGGGGGCAGCAGCTCCCAGCCCCACACGGCTCCTGCCCTCGGGAATCCGGCCTTGGAGCTGCTTTTCCCAGGTGGGGTGGGGTTGGGAAGCAGCGCCGGGAATGTGGAGCTGGAGGGCGTGCTGGGATCGTGTCTGAGGAGCAGCGGAGCTGGGGGAGGGTCTGGAGGTGGGATGGGATGAGGGGAAGGGGCCTCAGGTTATGCCAGGGGAGGGTCAGGTGGGATACTGGGAAAAAATCCCGCCTGGAAAGGGCTGCCCAGCCCTGGCCCAGGGTGGAGGCGCCATTGCCAGAGGGATCAATCCCTGTGGATGTGGCACTTGGGGACATGGACAGTGGTGGCCTGGGTTGTGCTGGGGAGGGGTTGGACTCAGTGTCTCCAGGGGCATTTCCAACCCCAAACATTCCCTGATTCCATGATTTTCACCCACCCTGGGGCTGGATGAGCCCAGTCCTGCCCTCGTAGGTGAGGGTGGCTCTGCCTCTGCTTCCCAAGGGAATTCTCCCCATGGGGAAGGTCTCCTGCTCCTCATCCCTTGGAGTCTCCTGACTCCCCAGTCCTCCCCTTGGAGCCGAGTTGGATCTATTCCCATCCCCACTCTGTGCTTCCCAGTCTCTTGGTTCCAGCCACAGCCACTTCCCGTGTCGGCTCCAGTGGGTTTTCCAGAGCTGGAAACACGGACCTGGAGCTCCAGCTCCCGGTGTTTGCACCCTCCCCTTCCCGCTCTCCGCTGCCTTCTCCGGGCATCCCATCGGGATCCTTCGGCCCCGGGAGGCTCCTGGTTTTCCCCAGACCCCAAAAAGTGGCACGGCTCTATCCTGAGCCGGCGGGAAAAGCCTGGAAAAGCGGGATTTGGAGAGGGGGTGCCCTGCAGGGAGCGAGCTCCGGGAGCATTGGGATCGTGGGGGTGTGTGGTGGGCTGGGGCAGCCGGAGTTTCCCAACTGGGAGAGAGGTCGGAGGTGTTCCCGAGGCCTTTCCCAATGCCCCGGAGCCGCGGGGTCAGCGCCGTGCCCCAGCTGGAAGGGAGCCGGCCATTCCCTGGAGCGGCGTGGGGGGAGCAGAGTCACCCGTCACCCACATGGGATCCCTGGCACTCGGCAGGGCCGAGCGGGAAGAGGCTCTGGGATTATCCCGGGGCAGGGCATTCCGGCCAGTGCATCCCAGCCCTGCTCCCGGCCCTGCTCCTGGGGGGATTCTGGAGGCACAGGCTGCGATTTTGGGGTGTCCTGGGCAAAGGCAGGAGCCGGACTCTGTAATCCTTGTGGATCCCTCCCATAATTCCCTGTGAATCTGGGGGATTCTCTTCCCAGACCTCCCCGATTCCAGCCTGAATCCCTCCCTGGATGGCCAGGAGTGCACGGAGCTCCCCACATCCCATTTCTCCAGAGCTCCCACACTTCTCCTGGCAGTATCTCCCTAGGATCACAATTCCCTGTGGATTCAGGGATTGCTCCAGTTAATCCCAGCTGTTTCCTGACCCTTTGGAACTCTCAGGCTCCTCCGGCTCCGTCGAAGCTCCGATTTCATTAAAAACAATCAGTGACTAAACACACGTAACGAAATTCCGTCTCATTCCCACTCTTCCAGGGGTACTCCACGTCCTGCTCTCCTTTCCTACATGGAAAACGTCTCCCAGAGTTACTAACACACTAATTTTTGAAGCCAAGGTCATTAAGGGAAACATTTGGACAAGATCTGTTGGGATGTGCCCCCAAGGCTCCTTCCATCCCAAACCTCTCCCATAACATTCCCGATGTTCCCATTGCACTGCTGAGAGAGGGATGAAGGATGCTGCCCTTAAAAAGATGCACCAAATCCCCAATCCTGGATCCTGTTTCCTTGTTATCCTAGCTTAAAATTCCTCCCTGGATTGCACCCCGTGGCTCTGGGGTGGGAAGCACTGGGAGCCACAGAGTGTGAGGGAAAATCGGGAATGCTGAGCTGGTTGGGATTTCCAGGACGCCTGGAGCAGAGAGCTGCCACATCCATGAGAGCTTTCTGGGGGAAAACCCTTGGAAATGAGCACGGAACAGAGAGGGTGTGCTTTATTCCCGAGCTTTCCAAGTTACAAACGCGGGCACAGTGGGCCAGGCTGGCGGATTCCCCCTCAAGTGGGATTGTCTCCGATGCCACAGCATTGGAAGTGCTCCCATGGAGCCTCCCTGCTCTGGGATGTGGGGTCACAGGGGGGGTGTTGCCTCTCCAGTGGGTTTTCCCTATGGATCCGAGGGTCGTGCCGAGCTCACGGTGACATCCCCCCCTTGGATTCTGCCTTGTGCCCTGTGGATTATTCCGCCTGGTTTTCCTGCCTCTCTCACATCCCTGCGGTTGCTCCCTTCCCCTTTTCCCCCAGTCCCTGATGCTGCAGCGGGACTGTCACCTCATGCCCTGCTCCAGCTGTTCCCTGCCGGCCGCTCCCGCTGTGGCTCCAAGGGCAACGCCGTGTCCCGTGCCCGGAGCGTTCTCCGGGAAGCGCAGCCTTGGCTCCGGCGTGTCCCTGGCCCTGCAGTGCTGGGAACAGCTCCGGATCCGCCGGCTCCTGGGCTCGTCCTGGCCTTGAGCAGCACACAGGGACGGGAGCGATCCCGGCGGGATTTTTCCATGGGTGGTTTCCAAGGGGGGGTTTATCCCTCCCCACATCCCCTCCCTGGGGCTGGTGGCTCCTGGCATTCCCGGCTGTGGGGGGACAGAAGGGCAGTGTCCCTGAGTCCATGGGAGGGGACAGATGGAACACAAAGCTGGCACCAGGAGCTGCTCCATCCTTGCTGGTGCCCATGGAGGGATCCAGGGGGGCTGGTTGGATCTGTGCCACCGTCCTGGTGGGATGAGCTCTGTTCCCATCCTGGACTGTCACGGTTCCTCCATGTATTTCTCCCCCTGACTCCATGGAATTCATCCCCATCCCGTCACCACCAACTTGTGTTGGCATCTCCCCTCTGCCGTGTCCTCCTGGTGGGAAGCACTGGCCAAAGCCACCACATTCCAAAGGATTCCTCAGAGCTGGGAGCAGAGGGAGGGACCCACCCTCGGCTTTGGGGGTCTCTGGGATGAGTGGAACTGTTTGGTGGGACACAGCTGGGAAGGGAAGGGTGAGAGCGGGATGGAGACCTCGGCAGCTCCTGCCCCATCCCATTCCAGGACCCGGGATCTCCCTGGGGATGTCCGGGAGTGGGACTGAGCCCTGCTGTGTTTGTGTTGCAGGAGTCGCGGCCCCCGGCCCCGCAGTCATGGCCGGGCCTGTGCCGAGCCGGGCCAGGGTCTACGCGGACGTGAACACCCAGAGACCCCGGGAATACTGGGACTACGAGTCACACGTCGTGGAGTGGGGGTACGCCCGGGAGGGGGGCACGGGGCAGGGGGCAGGGGGCAGGGGGCACATGGCAGGGGACATGGGGCACAGGGACATGGGACATGGGGCACATGGCATGGGGCACGGGGACATGGGACACATGGCATGGGACATGGGACACATGGCACGGGGCACATGGCACAAGGCATGGGACACAGGGCATGGGACACATGGCACAGGGCATGGGACACATGGCATGGGACACATGGCATGGGGCACATGGTATGGGACACATGGCATGGGACACATGGTATGGGACACATGGCACAGGGTATGGGACACATGGCATGGGGCACTCGGACTGCACTGCCACTTCCTGGGAGCACTGGGATGGAGCTGGGAATGTGGGAGCACTGGGACTGGGGGTGCTCCGGGGGCTTTTCCAAGCCAAGCCACTCCAAGGACGGTGCCAGCACGCTGCTGGTTTTCCAGGAGATCCCCCAGGGCCGGGAGCCTCCCAGAATTCCAGCCTGCCCAGCTCGGGGTTTCCCACTGGCTTTGCGGGCTCTGGTGGGATCACAGTGGGATTCCAGTGGGAATTCTGCCCTGCTCCAGAGCCTTTTCCATGCCCATCCCTGTGCCTGGGCTGCGGGAATGCTGCTGCCAGGGCCCGGGGCTGCTGCTGGTTCCACAGCTGTGCTCCAGTGCCTCAAGTCCAGCCTTTTCCCTGCCCAACTGCCCCCTTCCCCAGGTGCTGCCCGCTCTCCTCCGTATTGTCTCTGCTAATGAGCAATTAGTGAAGCCAGGCTTCGCAGCCTCTAATTCCGAGCCTTCCCCTGATGTGTTTCTCCGTCTGGAATCCCCGGGGCCCGTGGCAGAGCAGGGATAATTGCCTGTATCCCTGCTGTTCCCTCGCGTGACTCGGGCGGATAAAACACACGGAGAGGGTCGATGGCTCAGGGTTGCTTTGTTCCCTTCAGAGAATGTTCCTTGGGAATGTTTGCCTTAGAAATCCTTGGGATCCTTCGTGCCTCGGGATCGAGGAGGGGAGTTTGTGTGTTGGGCATTTCCCTTCTCTGGGGTTTGGGGTGTTGGGTGAGCCCACCAGAGGGGAGAAGAAGGGAAGGTGGGGAGGGATCGGGAGCAGGCCAGGAGGAGCCCTGAGGCTGGGATTTGGGATTTTGGGATCCAAAACCCACCACCAGAATTTGGGATTTGGGGATTTTTCGGGAGCGCTGCAGCCTGTGCTCTCATGGAGGGGCTGTCCCTGAGCTCCCCACAGGATTTGGTGGCTGTTTCCACATGGAAACTCGGAACCAGCCTGCCTTTTCCACGCCCTCCGGGTGTTCTCCGGGTGTTCCATGGGCTCAGGACCCCAAACTCCAGGCACAGGCTCCTCATCCCTGCCCTGTGTGTGTGTTCCCCCCAGGAATCAGGATGACTACCAGCTGGTGCGGAAGCTGGGCCGGGGCAAGTACAGCGAGGTCTTCGAGGCCATCAACATCACCAACAACGAGAAGGTGGTTGTCAAGATCCTCAAGGTGTGTCCAGAGGCTCCGGGGGTCATGGACTGGTGGTGTGGGAAAAGCCCCCGGAGCCCACCGTGGGACGGGGCCAGCAGGGGTTGTGCTGGGCCCGGCCTTGGGGTTGGTTTGGAACATCCCAAAGGAATATTGCAAGGGATCCCCCCAAGGATCAACCAGTCTGACCCCTGGCCCTGCCCAGGACACCCCAAAACCCCACCATGTGCCTGGGAGCGTTGTCCAGATATTCCCTGAATCCTGTCAAGGACCTTGGGGCTATGACCATGGAATCATGGAATTACTGAGGTTGGAAAATCCCCCAGAGCCCACCAATTCCACAGCCAAGCCCTTTCCAGCAGGGATTTTCCCAGTATCCCAGCAGGGATTCTCCCCACATCCCAGCCATGGGCAGCCCTTTCCAGCAGGGATTTTCCCAGTATCCCCCCTGCCCCTGCCCTGGCCCAGCCCGAGGTGCCACCACTTTGCCCAGATTTGCCATTTCCATGCCCACCCTCCTGCTCATCCCAGGAAAAGCCGGGCTGTTTTCCCCTGGCTCAGGAGCTGCTTCCAGCAGCCCGGGCTGTCTGGCCACGCTCCGTGCTGGCCCTGCAGCCCTGGCCCTCCCAGCTGACGTGAGTTCCCAGGAATCCCTCCCAGGAATCCGGCCATTCCCGGGGGAGCCGGCTCCGGGCCCGGAATATTCCCTTGCCAGGAGTGTTCCCGTGGAAAGAGAAACAACATTTGGGTGCAGGAATAAAGGTCCAAAGGCAGGGAACTCCCACATTCCCAGCACTGCCTCTGGAATCAGCAGGGCCATGGCAATGCCAGGAAGATTCCCAAAAAACAGCTCTGGACACCACGGACATGGAAAGGCAAAGCTCTGGGGGAGATCAACACCCTGACCCCACACCCCCTGTGGATACTCCATGGAATTACATCCCACATTCCCTGTGGATGCTCCATGGAATTACACCCCGCATTTCCTGTGGATGTTCCATGGGATCACACCCCAAATTCCCTGAGGATGCTCCATGGGATCACATTCCCTATGGATCTCCATGGGATCACATTCCCTATGGATCTCCATGGGATCACATTCCCTGTGGATGCTCCATGGTGGGCTCCCAGTTCCAGCCCAGTTGGGCACTGGGGACCCTCCAAGGAAGAGACTCGGGATCAGGACCCTCTGGATCCCAGGAGGGGAGAAGAGAATTCCAAACCCTCCCGAGTTCAAAGCCTGGACCCATCCCGGGAAGGGGTGGCCAATCCCTGTCCCAGGTCGAGGGAATCATCTCCGGGCGGGATCGGGAGCCCCCGGAACCATCCGGAGCCTCCCCCTCCCTCCACTCATTCCCAGCCCCCAGAGCGGGGCCTGATGAAGTGGGACTTTGGAACAGCAGCCAGAGCTCCGGGCCTGCAGAGCCACGGATTCCCAAATTTGGGAAGGGGAGGAGGGAGCCAAGGCCAGCCCCAGGCACGGCAGGGTGGCAGCCATCCATGCTGGAATGTGGATCCCAGGAATTCCAGAGGGAAGGCTCTGCCATCCCATCCCTGCAGGGACAGAGGAGGATGGAGAGCCTTCCCCTGGCTCTGGGAATGTGGGGCACAAATCAGCTGGGATCCATGGAGAGATCCCACCAGGAGAACAATGTCTAGAGGGAGGGATCCCACCAGGATAACCCTGTCCAGAGATCCTGCCAGGATAACCCTGTCCAGAGGGATAGGGATCCCACCAGGAGAACAATGTCCAGAGGGAGATCCCACCAGGATAACCCTGTCCAGAGGGAGATCCCACCAGGATAACCCTGTCCAGAGGGATAGGGATCCCACCAGGATAACCCTGTCCAGAGGGATAGGGATCCCACCAGGATAACCCTGTCCAGAGGGATAGGGATCCTACCAGGATAACCCTGTCCAGGGATCCCACCAGGATAACCCTGTCCAGAGGGACAGGCAGGGATCCCACCAGGATAACCCTGTCCAGAGGGACAGGCAGGGATCCCACCAGGATAACCCTCTCCAAAGGGTCAGGCAGGGATCCCACCAGGATAACCCTCTCCAAAGGGTCAGGCAGGGATCCCACCAGAGCCAGACTTGCTCCAAGCCCCCTTGCCCTGCCCTGGATCCCGGGAATGACTCCGCTGTGTCCAGCCTGGATCTGGGCTCTGGGCACGGAGCCCACCCTGCCCACGGAGCAGCTGGCAGCCCTGGGAAGAGGGAATGTCAGGAAAAACCCCGGGATGAGCCCGTGGCTGCCCTGCCACGCACACAAGGCCTGGCACAGCCCACATTCCCGGCGGGATCCGTGCCCAGGGACCTTCCCATCGGGAACGCTGGGACGGGAGCCGAGCCAGCACGGAGAGACGGGGCGGCCGCTGGAGGAGAAAGGAGGAAAACACACACACACACACCATAAAAAAAAAAAGAAAGAGAAAGGGAATTGAAACCCAAAAAAAGGCAAGAGGAGCAGGGAGGCAAAGTTTCCAGCGGTGAGGCCCCGGCGGCTGCGGGAGCCGCACGCTCCGGGTCAGGGCCCGGCTGGTTCCAGCGCGGGGTGATGTCATTCCTTCCACAAGGAAAGAGCCTTTCCTGCCCCGCCGGAGAGAGCCTCAAATATCACTCAAATAGCAGCTCGGGCGGCCAAAGCAGCCCGTTAACTCTTTGGGGCAGGGCGAGAGGGAGCTCGGCGGGATCGCGGCTCCCAAGGAGCCATTCCCGGCCGGACACGCCACGTGGAGGCAGTGGGGGCTCGGGGTCAGCCCGGGCAGGGATCCAGCCCCTTCCACCCCCCTGCAATGGGCACCTGGAACGGGATGAGCTGTCCCTGGCAGTGCCAGGGCGGGCAGACTCGGTTCTCCCACTTTCCAGTCCTGTTCTCCCATTTGCCAGTCCTGTTCTCCACTTTCCAGTCCCAGTTCTCCACCTTCCAGTCCCAGTTCTCCCACCTTCCAGTCCCAGTTCTCCCACTTTCCAGACCCAGTTCTCCCACTTTCCAGACCCAGTTCTCCCACTTTCCAGACCCAGTTCTCCCACCTTCCAGACCCAGTTCTCCACCTTCCAATCCCAGTTTTCCACTTTCCTGTCTTGTTCTCCCATTTTTCAGCCCCAGTTCTCCCACTTCCTGTCCTGCTCTCCCACCTTTCAATCCCAGTTTTCCACTTTCCAGTCCTTTATTCCCCTCCTTCCAGCCCCACTTTCCCACTTTCCAGCCCCACTTTCCCAACTTCCAGCCCAGTTCTTCACATTCCACGTGATGGAAAATCCAAGTTGCTATTCTGTCTGCGACCCCCAGAAACAGACCAGGTGCCTGAGTCCCTCCTGCTGCCAGTTCCCCCCTTGGATGAGCCCCAGATGCCCCTGGGATTCCGAGGGACCACCCAGAGGCCCCCAGGGAGCCGATCCCAACCCTCCCAGCCCTTTCCTGGGAGCAGGGAAGGACGCAGCTCGGGCCTCTCCACCTGCAGGTCTCTGGGCCAGCCCCTTGGATGCCTTTTCCTGGGAAATCCATGGCAATTCCAGAGGCTGCAGGACCACCTCTGCTGGTGGCCCCTGCCCAAACCCGGTGGGTCTGGCTGGAGGGCCCTCCCCAAACACCCTCGGCCCTGGGCTCTTCCCATCCCAGGCACAGCGAGTGGGACACCTTTGATCCCGGGCAGCCCGGGCTGCTCTGCCAGAGCCTGCAGCTCCAGCTGTGCTTGTTATTCACATCAGGGATGGCTGGGAGCCTCTGGAAGGCTCTGGCACCGCCCGGGCCAGGGCTGTGAAAGACAATCCGGCTGCGTGGGGAGCACGGCCCTCTCCTGCCATTCCGGGACCAAATCCCATGCCTTCCCAGCTTGGCCCCTCTCCCCCCTCGGACATCCTGTTGTTGTGTCCTCTCGGCCCCTGCTTCGCCTCCTCTGTGTCTCCACGTCTCCTCATCCCCACATTCCCCTCCCTGGGCTGCCCATTACCCCGTTCTCCATCCCGGGACCTGCTTTGCCTCTCCCTGCCTTTCCTCAGGAGGCAATTCCTGCACTTGGAGGCCCTTCCTGCTTCCCATTTCCAACCCCTTCCCGACGCTGAGCCACATCCAGGGAGCACTTCCCAAGGACTTGGGAAGCAGCTGATCCCTTGGGAAGGCAGGGAGAGCCTGGGCTGCCCCTGCACCATATCCCGGAGCACAGGGAATGTGGGATGGGCTCACTGGCATTCCAAGCCCTCTCCAGAGCTCCTTCCCTGCTCCCTTCTCCGTGGCCAAACCAACCAGGGCACACTGGTGCTCCCAAACTGGGGACAGGCCCGTTCTGGGAAGGACAGGGCAGTCCCAGGACGTGTGTGGATGCATTTCCTCCTCAACAGCAAAGGCAGGGAGAGGAAAACCCATCAAATCCAGCAGCACCGGTTGGAAAAAGTTGGGAATGAGTGGGGAACAGGATTCCTGGGAAGCTGAGCGGGATCCCAGGCTGTGCTGGAGCACCAGGATGGGGCTGGAGCCTCCAGGTTATGCCTGGGGTACCCAGGATTTTTTGGGGCCGGGAGCAGATTGAGGAGCCCAGACCTGACCCCACAGACCCGGAGCGGTGCCAACCCCCCTGGGATCCCTCCTCGCCCGATCCCAGGGCCCTGAGCTCCATCCCAAACCCCAGATTCCCCAAATCCCTGCCTTTTACACCTCGGAAGGACCAGCAGGACCAGGCATGACCCACCCTGGGGGTCACAGGATCATCTGGGTCACCTGGAGCCAGGACAGGTGGGAAGAGGGAAGCAGGGAAGGAGGGAATAGAGGGCAGGGAGTGGGAAGCAGGGATCAGGGATCAAGGAAGGAGGAAATAAAGAGCAGGGAAGAAGGGATCAAGGAGTGGGAAGCAGGGCTCAGGGAGCGAGAAACAGGAAGTGGGAAGCACGGAGCAAGGAGCAGACAGCAGGGATCATGGATCATGGATCAGGGACCATGGATCAGGGACCATGGATCAGACAGCAAGGATCATGGATCAGACAGCAGGAATCAGGGATCAGGGGACCACAGATCAGGGACCATGGATCAGGGACCAGGGGACCATGGATCAGGGATCCATGGATCAGGGACCAGGGACCATGGATCACAGCCACTCCATGCCAGGGCTCTCTCTCTCTCTCCCCCCTGTCCCATGAGCTGCTGCAATCGGAGCTGCCCCGGCCCCCCCGGCACTGCGGGGGAGGGAAGTGGCCTTGGAGCAGCTCGGCCCCCCGTGCTCCCTCCTCCTCCTCCTCCTCCTGCTCCTGCTGCTGCTGCTGCTGCTGCTCCTGTTGCTGCTCCTGCTGCCAGCTGGAATAGTCATTGCGGGAGGAAACGGCACCGCACAAAGGCCCAGAGCGCTTCCTCCCGGCACGGCCCCGCCGGCGCGGCCAGCGCTCCAGCCATCCATCCATCCATCCATCTATCCATCTATCCTGCTAGCCAGCCAGCCCTCCAGCCATCTATCCATCCAGCCAGTCATCCTGCTGGCCATCCATCTATCCTGCTAGCCAGCCATCTATCCTGCTAGCCAGCCAGCGCTCCAGCCATCTATCCATCCATCCATCTATCCATCTATCCTGCTAGCCAGCCAGCCCTCCTGCTAGCCATCTATCCATCCTGCTAGCCAGCCATCTATCCATACATCCAGCCATCCTGCTAGCCATCTAGCCATCCTTCCAGCCCTCCAGCCCTCCATCCATCCATCCTGCTAGCCATCTATCTATCCTGCTAGCCATCTATCCATCCCTCCAGCCCTCCATCCATCTATCCAGCCCTCCATCCCTCCATCCATCTATCCAGCCCTCCATCCATCCCTCCAGC
>JAWWEE010000423.1:0-11259 GCA_035221455.1 Xenops minutus | reverse complement strand
CTCCAGGGCTGGGCACTCCAACCCTCCCTGGGCAGCCCCTGCCAAGGCCTGACCACCCTTTCCAGGGAGAAATTCCTGCTGGTGTCCAACCTGAGCCTGCCAGGAAGAGCAACAGTGAGAACCCTTCCTTTTAAACCTCTGCGTTCTTCCTCCATCAAAGTGGCAGAAAATTCTCTAGAATTTGGCAATTTTCTGCCATGCCAAGGCAAGGCAGAGCCCTTGGGCTCACCCCTGGAAGAACCTGCCTGATCACAGCTCTTGTCAAGGTGCTTTTACAGCATCTTCAGTTCTCAAAGTTCCCCCATCACACCAAGGCCCTTCTACAGCTAAGCTACAAATGAAACACCCCATTTTCACCAATAACACTCCAAGAATACAAGAAATAGCACTAAAACAACACCAAAAAACTGCCAAGCTGCAAGAAGGTCACAGGAGTGAACTTTATTGGCTGCAAAACTGCAGAAAAGGTCAAGCAGTCACAAGGAGTCGCATCCCTGTGGACTCTGTGTGTGTGTGTGAGGTGGGCTGAGGGGCAAGCTGGAGTGAAATGTTAGATAAATGTTAAGTGGAAGATGCTGCTTTAATGCTGTGGTTGTATCTCTGGCAACTGCAGCATTAACAGGATGTATCTGTCACAATCTGGGGCTGCAGGAGTCAAAAGCAAGCAAATGTTGGCACTGGGTGTTTGTCTGCTCCATTTAGCATGGACTGCTGGGGCTGGGAAAGGTCAAGTCACTCCTTTGACAGCAAACTCTTTACAGGTACAGAAACTTTGGCCACGGGAAGGAAAGGTCACATCGATAACACTCTGAGATCTCTCTGAGCCAGCCCCTGCTCAGCCCTGGAAATGCTGCAAAGATGGTTTTGTTGCTGGGGCAGTTTTGAGTGGCAGGTGCCAGCCATGCCAAGGAAAGCATCCCTACCCCTCCAGCAGGTGCCAGCCATGCCAAGGAAACCATCCCTACCCCTCCAGCAGGTGCCAGCCATGCCAAGGAAACCATCCCTACCCCACCCTGTGCTGTCACACATGGGGTGGGCAGGGTTAACTTGAAGTTCTCCATCAGCCTCCTTGGAAAAGCATCTCAAGGCACCACAGAACACAAGCCCTGAGCTCAGGACTGAAGCCCAGAAGTGTTTCTGTGGTTCACTGAGCACGTCCTTGCTGGGAAATTGTGTTTATGGGCACAGGAAGCCAACACAAAGTGTCAAAGCACCACCAGGGCACCAAAGCTCTGCCATCCCAACCCAAGGAACTCCTGAGACCACACCTTCTCCTGCTGGACAATCACAGAATGGTTGGGAGGACTTTAAAGCCCACCCAGTGGCACCCTGCCATGGGCAGGGACACCTCCCACCAGCCCAGGTTGCTCCAAGCCCTGTCCAAACCAGCCTTGGGCACTCCCAGGGATCCAGGGGCAGCCACAGCTTCTCTGCCCAACCTGTGCCAGGGCCTGCCCACCCTCCCAGCATCCCACCTAACCCTGGCTCTGGCAGTTTAAGGCTTTAAGAGGCTTTAATAAGGCTTTAAGAGCCAAACACCCCAAGACAGCCTGGCCCCATCACTCCAGGCTCCTGCCCAAATCCCTATGGATTCTTTATAATTCACTGCTTTCACAGCAGAACACAAGATGCTGCACAAACATCTGCATTTATTAGAATAAGTGTTTCCTGTGGGTGCACAGAGGAAAACAAAGATACTTTTCAAGGAGGTTTTCTTGCCTAATCAAGAAACCCAAACCTGCTAAGAAATAAAGGTTTTGCTCAACCATTTGTCTCAGAGCAGTCCCCATGCAATGGGATAACAGGAATAATGCTGCTGGTCCTGGGAAACACTTGTGCTCCTGCCAAAGGACTGACCACTGGGAAAGGGCTACTGGGAGGAGGAATCACCCTGTTACAACCCAGAGAACTTCATTATCCCTCAATTTAGCAGCGAGGCAGTAAGGGCTATTGAGAAAGTAAATGGATTTCTATTTAAATCCCGTGTTTCCCCGTTCTAATTCCAGCTGCCAGAGGAGCAGTACAATGCACTCAGTCAATACTTCTTGTATCCATGGCAGTCATTCCCATTCCTGCATGGCACAGGAATGTTCTCCAAGCCCACGTGTGGCTTTGTGAGCCTCGCAGGGACAGCCCCAGACCCAGAGCAGGGGAGCACTTTTGTTCTGGCACTGACTCTTCTCACGGGCAGAACCAGCTTTTCTGCCCATGCCCCCTCACATCCTTCTGTGGGAATATTCAAAGGTTTGAAAACAATATTCAGAGCATATTTGAGGCTGTCACCCAGACAGGACTCAGACTGACCCAGCTGCTTTTTCTTACACCAAAGCACCAAGTGACCCACTGGCAGCAGTTCCCTGTGCTGGATTTTTCAGGCCAGGAAGCACATTTTGATGGCTTTGCCTCATTTGCCATTACATAGAATTGCCCCCATCCATTCCAGCACTAAATTATAACCCCTGGCTCACCAAAGACACCTCTGGCAGAACCCAGACCCTCAAACATTATTGGGGGGACTTTTTTTAGGAAAAACAGCCCAAAGTGAACCGATGGCAGAGGAAAGGGTGACCACAACATGTACTTGTGCTGCACACAGCAGCCCTGAGGCCACATCCAGGGGGTTCAGGAGTTATGGGGACAGCTAACCAGCCCTGCAGTGCCTGCTGCTGGTCCCTGTAAAGGATCAAAGGTGACAAAGCAGGGAATGCAGGCTGGGATTCCTGCCCAGACACAGGAGGGTGCCACTGGCAGGGAATTATCCCTTCAGCCCTCCTCCCACCCACGGGCTCAGGGAAGGGGGCAGTAATCCCAGCCCTCATTGTCCCCAGTGTCCCCTCCCTCATTATCCCTGCCCAACTCCCTGGGCTGGTGTCCTCCCCACAGCTGGCTCAGAGGAAAGGCCAGCCCTGGCAGCCCTTTAACTCAGCAACACTCAAGCTAATGCTCCAAGAGGGGAGGGGATGCTGTGAAAAACCACCTGCACCCCCCAGCTCAGAGGTTCTTCTCTTCACAGCTCTGTGATCTTCAACTGAACCAGCATTATTGACTCAGAAAATGATGCTGCTCCTCCACTGTCCAGCCAGCTGCTCCCAAAAAACTATCAATCCAAACTTCAGCCCAGGGTAAAAGCTCTGTGTCCCAATATTTCTGATCCACTTCATTAAAGAGCAGTTCAATAAGCAGCAATGGAAAAAGGCAAAGCAATCCCAGCTGCTTTGCAAGTTATGAGGATGGTAAGCAAAAAAAAATAAATAGCTCTGGGAAGTGTTTATCCCTTCATCTCCCAAATAATTAGAAATACATGAGATCATGTCATGCTTTTTAAATAGGATCTGCTAATGGCTCGTGGGAATACAACCCAGCGACAATAGTTTATCAGGGTAAGTCAGCTCTGGGGGGTTCCAGCGTGCCAAATGCAAATGGGAACCATTTGTTTCCCTTCTGTGCTGCAGCAGGAGCTGGCACTCTGTGCTGGGAGCAGCAGCCTCAGCTCCAGCTGGGGGTTCAGATGGGGTGCTGTGCCCCCAGAGTTCATCACTGGGCAGGTTCTGGGGCTGTGCTCAGCTCCTGCAGGGCTGCCCCACACCATAAACCCTGAGACAGCATCCTGTAATTACTGCTCTGCTTTGGGGAGTATCACTACCACACCGTGGGATGGATGGCAGCACCCAGGGCTGCTGCTTCCCCACGCTGCAGGGGCACAGAACAGCCTGCCTTGAAACGTGTGATGGGTTGGCTGGAAAGCCAGGAGCCTTTACTAGTTGTGTGAACATCAAACCTCTCCTTTTGAGGCAGTTCTCTACGTCCTTAACCCCTCAACAGTGATTTCTGTAAAGGTCCTACCTTGGGACCCCCCAGGGCAGAAGGGAAGGTAATCCCTGCCCAAAAAGGGATTGCTGCCCACCAAACATGCACCAGTAGGGGATGCAGCTCCAAGAGGCACATTCCTCCAGCCACGGGAGCTCTTGCTTTGGGAGAGAAGGAATCAAACAAGTCTGCTCTGAGCAGAGACACCAGGACAGCTAATGTAGAATCATGGAATAGCCTGAGCTGGAAGGGACCCCCAAGGACCATCCAGTCCAACCCCTGGCCCTGCACAGGCACCCCGACAATCCCAGCCTGTCCCTGTCTCATTGTCCAAACCCTCCTGGAGCTCTGGCAGCCTTGGGGCTGTGCCCACTGCCCTGGGGAGCCTGGGCAGTGCCCACCACCCTCTGGGGGAAGAGCCTTTCCTGAGATCCAGCCTAAATATAGTCCAGAGAAGTAGGAAATGCTGTAGCCTTTTACCCTCCAGTTCCATTTATAACAAAGACACCACAGTAGGATGGCTGCAGAATTTGCCCTCTGCCCCAAACTTTGCAGGCCAGATGCCATCCCCTCTGCCCCCAGCCCTCCACTGCTGACCTGCCCCTGCAGCCCTGGATGTGCCACCATTCCCTCCTGCTCCTCCTTTGCATCCCAACCTGCATTTCCTCTGCTCCCGAGACCAAGAAGCCTTCAAAGCCCAAAGCAGCTCTAACAATTGTTTCAGTCCTGCCACATCAAGCTGGTCATTCCAGACCAGCAGCCTCACCCCTGGGCTCCAGCAGGGGAATACATTTTCCCAGAGCAGGTAGGGTTTATCCCATCAGCCCTTCTCCCTCCTCATCCCTCACATTGCCCTGACAGATTTCTGTATGCATAACTTTTTCCAGATGGCAGATTCAGTGCAGACAGTCATTTCCATCATTTAAATCTGCTCACTGGCAGAAGTTACATCCCAATATCCCATGGCTTTCCCTCCCAGCTCCCTGTGCTGGCCTGGGTGGTGCCCGTGTGGGGTGATGGATCACAGGTGGCCCTGGAGAATCCAGGCTCAGCAATGGCACAGGTGGGAGAGCTGAAATCCAGGAATATTTCCTGCTGCCCATAATTCACAGTGGAACGTGCTCCAAACAGCAGCAGTGCTGGGTTAAAGTGAACTCCAGCAGCAGCTGCTCCAGGGCAAGGTCAAGGGGAGCTCCTGGTGACACATTGGGGTTTTCCCACAAGGAGAAGCACAAGGGTGTGTTCCCAGGGGACCGAAATGAATGCACCATGAGTGAACATCTTCTCCCTGACCTTCCAGTCACCATGCTGAGAGCAGGACAGTCACAGCCCCTCCTACAAACCTCCTGCCAGATGTGAAGCTGATCACCTTCTAGAGAGCCCCAGCTTACCCTGAGCACCAGTTCCTGTCCCCAAATACACCCTGAGACACGAAGGCACTGAAATGTGCTGGCAAACACGGAATGCAAATGCATTCCTGTTCCAGAGAACATAAGTCTGAATCCCAAAATAATACCCAGTACCAACTAAAACACACACATTTCCCTACATCTTGTCTTGCTTCCATCAATTTAGTGGCACAATGAAGCAATTGCCATGGTTAACATATGCACTGCATTAAGGCTGGCCAAGATTTAACATTCTTTTGTTAATTTGGCAGAGGGGAAAGACACAATAGAAGAGAGCCCTACAATTTGCAGCCATCTGTGATAGTGAAAACAGTAATAAACTTGAAAAGTGCTGTTATTATATGTTACCACTCCGAGCGAGCCAATGTCTTCAAACATTTATGCCTCTTATGTCTAAATTAATGCCTCTTAATTTCTGTAGGGAAAATGTGTTTTCAGACTTCTCTCCCCATTATATGACCATCAATCTCACCCACTGGTCTGGGCTCCCTGACTAAAATACAATTTACCCTGTCAGAGACCACTGCAGAACTCTTCATTATAAATGCAAGATGCTAAATTACTTAATTACTTAATGCTGTTATTTTTAGGGCTGTGACAGCCACCACTAACACTCAATGTCTTGGGCCCCTCCATCTCCACACAGAGAACACCCCCCTGATGGGGCCCATCCATCACCTCAGGGAGTGAACTCGGAGTTCTCCACCAATTAAACCGATGGTTTAAATTAAAATCTGTGTCAGAACATTCCCAGGCTTCTCCTCCCAGTGACAGGTCCCTGAGCTCCCTCCCCCAGCCCTGCGTGGATGGGTTTTGTGTCCTGGTGGTGAATCTCCTGTCACCCTTCTGCCAGGGAAAAATTCCAGAGGCTCCCCAGCAGCCAAGGAGGGGTCACATCCATCATCCCCAGCCCTCAGTTCTGCTTTTAATTATGTTCCTTCAGATTGTAAACCTAAGGAGAGAGTAGCTTTTAATTTGCAGGACAGCCCTTGAATTCTCTGCCCCAGTGCCATTAATTTGCTGGTGTTCCTTGTACAAAGGGAGAAATTACCTTGTTTTCAGACTTCAGGAGGGACAAGTTGGCCCAAAGTCACAAATGCTTTCAAATCACCTGTGTTTTGTGTCCACTCCCTCCCTGAGAACTCTGGGAATCATTTTCAATTAGCAGCAGTGCTTGCAAATGGCTAATTTAACATCAATTGTTCTGCCCAGGACATGCATTTCAGTTTTTACACTCTGGTTTTGTTTTACCCACTTTGAGTCTTGATTTTGGGGTATAAGCAGATCCCATTTTTGTGACTATTGGGATGAGGAGTTGGACACAAATCAAAGCAGTTGCTGAAACACTGACCCAAACCAGACCTGAGAGGGGCTTACCCACAGATGAACCCCCACTTAGGCTGGGCTTTGGCCGCCCTTCCTTTGGGAGTGCACATTTTCCATCACGATTCCAAAGCAGTCACGCTTTAGTTTTGGATCAATAAGCACCACAACAGCATTGCTGTCCAATGGAAAATGCCCCATCAGGCACTGTTGGCCTCCTGCATTTCCCATGAAAGAAGGAAAAAGAAGGGGTAAAAGCTTGGGATGTTTTGGGGAGAGGAAATGCAGAAGGCAGACTATTTCAGTGTTACCCTATAATTTAGGCACCCAGAAAAATGGGATGCTGCCCACTCCAGGCTCCTACCAGAACAGGAAATCACAGACTTAAGCATCTTTTGTGTGGATTTAAATAGTAAATCTGAAATCCTCAACCCCCCAAAATTACAATTTTTTTGTGATGCTGAGATCTTACTCAGCACTGCTTTAAATATACAGAAGGGGTTTAAATAGGCTGAGGTTTAAACACCTCAGTATTTTAAATATACAGAAGGGGGGTTTAACCTTACAAGGACCAGGGTCTTTAACACATGAATGAGCATTGCCATTAATGACAAGGGGATTTTCAGTGAGAACACAGAATGACCCTTTGGGGTTCTGTTGCTTGTTTGACTTTTGAGGATTATTTCTTTCCCTGCTCCCTCTGGGACAGGGACATGATGGTGATATTCTATATATTGTGTATCTCATGCATGTCCATGGAATCCTGGTTTCTTAGAGAAGCTGTGGCTGCTCCATCTCTGGAAGTGTCCAAGGCCAGGCTGGACAGGACCTGGAGCATCCTGGGCTATTGAAGGTGTCCCTGACCACAGCACAGGGTGGAAAAACACAAGCTTTAAGGTCCTTCCAACCCAAACCATTCCATGATTCCATGAAATGCAGCAGAACAGCACAGGAACTGGACACAATTCCCATGGGAAGCCAAGCCCTGCAGCATGGGGAGCTCTGCAGGTCAGCAGAGCTGGAGGAACCCCAGGGCAGCAGCACCAAGAGGGCTCAGAGCATTTCAAGTCATACCACGAGCCCAGCCAGGGAGGCCTCACCCAAAATCCCAGGAGAGGCTTCCTAAGGGGGAAATGCCATTGCACTTCCATTGAAATCCCAAGGTTCCCCCCCAGCAGCTCTGCTGGCACCAAATCACCTCTGCACAACGAGCTCCTGCCCAAGCAATAGAAATGCTTTAGGAGAAGCCTAAAACCTTCTCCTGGAACCAAGACTATTTACTAGGGAGCACAAAAGCAGAGTCACCCCAAAGGATTCCCCTCCCCAACCAGAATTTCTGCAGAGATTGCTGCCAACAAAAGAGGGCTTCAAGAACTGCTCATTTAGTCAGTTTGGAGCACATAAAACACTTTAAACACAGCTTAATTGAAGCAGTTTAAAGTATTAATAGGGTATTAATAAAAAACCTTGCCTGTGACTTTCTGAAAGCAGCTTGTTTACACAGTTTGTTTTAAAATAAACTTGGTTGAATATTGTCCAACTGCTTTCTAATAAATGTAAATAATATCCTGAAGCAGGGACAGAGTGGCAGCAGTCGAGGGGTAGCTGAGCTTCCCTGGAATGTAAATGAATTCCCTGCTGGAATATCAGGATATCTGTATGTGCAGCATTCAGGGATGAAACGAGCAAAACTTTCACACCTTGAAAGGAGCTTCCCAGAGCTCCAGTTTTGTTCCTTATACAGGGAAACACAGATGGATGAAGTCCCACCTCAGGCTCTGGACCACAAGGTGGGTGATTTCCCCTGGAAGGGTATCAGTGACCTGCTGGCACCGCTGGGACAGGGGCACCTCTGCACCATCTCCCACCCTGGGGCTTCAGCTGGGGCACATTTATTAAACAATTTAAAAAAAGAAAATGACATGAAGATTTTTCAGCTCCTACAGACTGCACGTTGCCAGTATAACACACACAAAGCTGGTAAAGCAATGGTGAGACAATCTAGAAATGGTTAAAAATAAGTTTATCATCTCTTGCATGTCATAGAAAGGACAGGGAACTCTGTCCTCAGTCACTGCTTGAAAGACTTGGAATGGGAAGGAGATAAAAATGAGGAGAAAGATAAAAATAGAGAAAAACTAACATCAAACATTCCAATTTTACTCCCTATTTCTTCTTTCCTTAAGTAATCTCCAAGTAATTTATGAGATGGGAGGAAATCTTTCATAACAGGGATCATAAAATATAATTCTACAATTTTTAAAAACTAGTGGTTTTTATGTGGTTTATCCCACTTATGATTAACTCACAAAACCTGGTGCAGTGTCAGTGATTTGCAAGATGCTTCAAATCCAGTATATCATCATTCAAAATCCATGAACCAAAGCACCAAATGTCACAAAACCCAATTAAAAAAGAGAGAGTTACTTTGAACAATTGCAAATATTTGTGTTCTGTTCGGGTGTCACATTTGCAAGTTCTGCTCTGCAAACACAGAAGGTCAGGAACACAATTTTTCATTAAAAATGGGAAGCAAGAACATTTCTAGGGACAATGTGGAGCTGGAAAACAAACACCAAGTTCTCCCTAACACTGAGGCATCAAGAATCTCTCACCTGAGCCCACCAGCAGATCTGGGGCAAAAATCTCCACCAACTAAAAAGTGCCACTTTCATCAAACCTCCCTCCTCAGGCTTTGCTTTTTGGGATGAGGTTACACCCAAACCTGCTTTGGGATTCCCACCAGAGACTCAGAGAAACCTCCTGCCCTGAGGAACAAGAGTGAGGTCCCATTTTGGACTGCAACCCTTCCAAAAGGGATGAAGGATGGAAGCCAGTCCTACATTACACAAGGTGGGCTGTTGGCACAGCAGGCACAGCCCGGTGTGCCAGCAGAGATGGCAAAGCTCAGGGAACCCTCTGTCAGGGCTCACTATCACCCAGGAGCTTATGGGAGCATTTGTGGAAATGGAAGGGGAAAAGGTTACTCCAACAGGATTTTCCTCCTTCCTGCCCACTCTCAGAGAGAGCAGAGCTGGAAGATGCAGGAACCTGCAGGGTTTTCTGTATGCCAGTATTATATAAAGATATTTCTGGTCCTTACACAAGGCTAAAGCCATCAGCCCTGGGGCTCCACCTGCAATCCCAGTGCCTGACTGGGGCTCCAGCACCAACACAGACCCAGCTGCTCTGCCAAGACAGGAGAGCATCAGGAAGGCCCTGGAAGGAAGAGCCAGAGCTGCTGGTTTGCTTTGCTTTGCTCTGATGAATAACCTGTTTCTGAGAGGATGCCAATTCAGCTCATTAGACCTTTTGTGGAGGTGTGGCTGCTGTTCCTGCTGCTCCCTGGCACGGCAATGCTGGCAGCAGCTCCTGTAATCACCAGCCACTGCTGCTGACAGATTGCCAAGCCTAATGTTCCTGGGACTGTGCCCAGCATGGCAGGAGGAAGAGGAGGCTCAGCTCCCTGGGCACTGCAGGAACGGGTGGGCTGGATGTGCCAGGAGGGTCAACACAGCTCAGCTCCCATTCAGCAAGAACAAACAAGATGTGCCAAATTAACACCCTGGAGTTGGGGCTCCTCATCAGGGATGAGCATATGGAAAGAACTCATGGAAATGCAGGGGAAAAGGCTATTCCTAAAGGATTTTCCTTATTCCTGATCATTCTCAGAGGGAGCAGAGCTGTGAGGGGAAGGGAACTGCATTTTTTGATGTGTTCTCTGGACACCCTATGCCAGGGCCTGCCCACCCTCCCCAGGTCTGTCCTGAGCAGTTGACGCCAGCCATGAATCCAGACAGGAGACTCTGCCACCTTCTCTGGAAGAAGGAGAAGTTGATTATGACCCCCTGCAAACAGATATTTGCTCCTGTACCATTTATCCAGCAGGAAAGCTGGGGCTTTGGAGGGCAAGGAGTGATACTCTGAGGAGGGTGCCCCTCCAAAGGGTACCCAAATGACTGCCAGGCTTTCCAGAGCCACAGCCACTCGGATGGCACTGGAGCAGTTTGCAACCAGGACTGGTTTAGCAGCAGTTCCAATGGCTACAGGAAACCCCAAGGCTCAGCCCTGCCCAGGGATCCACACATGGAAAAGGAGAAATGTGTGCCCTGGAACTGCAGAGGAGACAAAAGCACCAGGTTCAGCTCCCCAGCTGGTTTGTTTTCCCTCTCCTGGGAGAGAGCAGAGCTGTGGGCACAGTTAATGCCCTTCACTACCCCAGCTGATGCTGCTGGGAACATTAGCCAAGCTCCTGGAACTGGGAGCCAACTTCAGCACTGAGTATTCAAGGCCAGGCTGGACAGGGCTTGGACCAACCTGAGCTATGGAAAGTGTCCCTGCTCATGGCAGAGGGTGGCCCTGGATGAGTTTAAGGTCCTTTCCAACCCAACCCACTCTGGGAGAAGCAAAAAACATGAGGCAAGATAAGATACTCTCTCAGTCTAGAAACTCACAGCAAGATGCCCATGGCTTGGAGCAGAACACTCCTGGATGGGATAACAAGGACACAAAGGACACCACAATGCAGCCACCACTCCAGTCCCTGGGCAGGAGGGTCTGGCACAGCCAAAACCAACCCCCCTCGTGCACAGGGGCAGCCACTGTCACCACCATGAGGTTCCCACCCTCTGCCCTCGAGGGGCTCCAGGTGATGAGCATCAAAAATGATGGGCCACACCTGGAGCCCATCCCCCTATCCAGGAAAACAGCAGGAATTCTG
>JAWWEE010000422.1:0-11284 GCA_035221455.1 Xenops minutus | reverse complement strand
AAGAGAAAGAGAAAGAGAAAGAGAAAGAGAAAGAGAAAGAGAAAGAGAAAGAGAAAGAGAAAGAGAAAGAGAAAGATAAAGAGAAAGAGAAAGAGAAAGAGAAAGAGAAAGAGAAAGAGAAAGAGAAAGAGAAAGAGAGAAAGAGAGAAAGGAAGAGAGAAAGATCCTTGTTTCTAGAATGACATATTTCCAAATAGTAGTTTCCAGCTGTGGAAACCCCAGATTTTTTTTTTATTTTTTTTTTTGGCCTTTCCTCTCCTCCACTTTTCTAAATCTCTCTTCTGAGTGTCTCTTCCTGGCTCTCAGAACTCACTCCTTCCCACACCTCACTCTTGCCCCCCTCCTGTGACCAGCAAGTCCCTTCCTATGTGCTTGTCTGCAAAACCAAATCCTGCCAAAGAGCAGCCCACAGAAGAAGCCCCTGAAGCACCTGATGCCCATCTTGCCCCTTCCATCCCACTGGACATGGGATGAAAGACCTCTTGTGTCCCTCACGTTTGATGTTGCTGTCACAGCCTGGTTCTGCAGCGGGAAAAAGTGCCAAAACCACTGAGGATTTTGGAAACCAGAGCAACGTTTTGCGTGTTTGCACTGTGTTCATCACAGTGACAGCTGCTCAGGCAGATTACTGAGCCTTTTGTGCCACTAGTGCCCCGTGTATTTCAGTCCTTGGCATTCCTTTCAAGAGGAGGGAATACCAGCTGTTACTCCTGGACACCAGAGCAGCAACAGCCTTCTTTCCTCATCCCCTCCAAATAAATGACTTGAGGCAGGCAGCTAAATTTAGGCTCAGGACTGTATAAATCAGACTGATAAAATTGTATTAATTCAATGGAGCTCTAGCTGAAAACAGCAACAAAACAGAACAGGATGAAAATGGTTGAAATTAGGGGTCTGGGATTTGGAGGTTTTTATTGTTTCTCAAGGTCCTTTTAACAGGTAGCCTATGTTGTTTTATTTTCCTTCCTAACATTATACACTTTATACACTCTTTACACTCTATAAGTACTTAATACACTTTATATGAATCACTGCTGCAACAATAACCCATATCTATAGAAGAAATAGAACTATGTGTTTATGCAATATCATCCAAAAAAGTTCATTGCACATCCCAAACTTAATGGGTCTAAAATTCTGAAAAGATCTGTGTCCTCTCTGTTTCATGCATCAACAGAATATATTTTCTCTCCCTCTTTTTCAGCTCTGAGGTTACACATTTAGCCTACACTTGTGCACATCATCACTTTCACAATAAAAGACACCTCACAAAGTTAGTCACAACGCAGGCATAAATGGAGGCAAAAGAGTCAATTTCCCACACACAGCTGGTAGATAAAATTAAATGCACATAGCCAGAAATTTCATATTTCAATTCCTCCTTGAAGGTCCCTGACTGGTGGCTGGGAGGACAGGGAGATGTGTTCATGGCCCAGATTAGTTTGTTTCATTATGAGACCTGCCCAGAATGGGGCTGCTGTAAGTCACCCTCTCAGGAATACGGTCTTCTCCTTCAGGTGCATTTTAACATTTGGGTTCTTTGGGTGTTTCAGACAGAATTCTCCTTTGGGATATGTTTGCATGGGATTTTGCTCGATGAGATCCTAAGTAGGCTGCTTACTAGGTGTCACAGTATCTACTCTAAATATACTTTAATATATACTTTAATACTTACTTTTTTAAGCATTTATTATTGCCCCAGTGTATTTCATATAAGACACTCTTAAGTCAATAGTCATATTGATTCCAGTTTCTGCATAGAGGTGACATTAATTCTGCTAGGATGTTAAACACACTGGGAGGATAGCAGGCAAAATTAGTAAGGGGGCATTTTGTTCAGTTAAGTTAGCTGCTGATAGTAATTTTAAAAACAGGAAGACAGACTCCAGGAAACAACAGAACCCCTGCACATGTAGCAGTAGTTACAGGGGTGTCTTCAAAGAGTCCAAGGGACAGTTTCTTAGTTCTAGATGTGTCTGTTATTCCTTTGACTCAAAAAAAAAAAAAACCAAAAAAAAACCCACCACCCAACAAAAAATTAAAATCTCCTTACACACACACAAGTAGAGCAATAGGTCTTCTTCTTCTTGCAATAGGTTGCAGTTCTGCAGTTCCTCTGGGACTAGAAACTGGCTCTGAAAATAGAGCATGACAGAAGGCTGAGTTACTATAATCCCTTCATGTATGAATAAACAGTTCTCTACCTTACCCATCTCCCTTTTTCACATCACTGTAGTATTCAGATCTTGATCCTATCTCCTGTCGTTATTGCCTTTACAGGTTGCAGTGTTAATGTGTTGAATATTCAAAATGCCACCACTTGCTGTATCTGATTTTTTTCTGTATTGCAGATTTTCCAGGAAAAGCTCATTTGGTCAAAAATTTTGGGGTGCAGTGGGTGATCTGACTTACTTGTGCTGCTGGTAATAGAAAGGGGAGTGTATTTATCACCACACACTGAAGTCACACATTCACCATATTTCTGCAGTGCTATCTGCCTCTATGAGCAGCCTGTAATATTTTGGGTGTCTTAGAATTCAGCTCTGCTTTCCATAAAGAGCTAAAGTATCACTAAACACTACCTGTTATCTGCCTTGCAATACACATTCAAATACTCTGGGATTAAGGAGGCTACGAATATGAACCAATTTTTCTCATTATTTGAGATAGGAATAGCTTTATATCCTTTCCAAGACCAATGCAGGGAGACATAAAACTAACAAATTCTGAATTTACCCTACAGAAATAAATTCTGGCTTAAACTGTGTATACCATGTCAGCCTTAGCAAGTGTATCATGCTACTATTATGAGAGAACAGACATAAAAAAATGTAATTTTAGAAAGAGACAAAATCTGCTTTTATCCATTTTAAATGGTTTCTTCTGACGTTGTTTTGAAATATGTTTCTGTGTTTCAGTATCATTTCTTTATGAGACCTTATTTTAAAATATAAATGTCTATCAAAACTTGGTGCGTAAGTATGGATCATAAATTCAAGACCCAGCTTCCAATTTGTCTGCTGTGTATCCTACCAGACAAATGGCCTTTTCTCTCAGGTATCATTGCACAGGTGTTAATAAGTTTCAGGGTTTCATTATGTCTATCTGTCTCCTGATATGCAAGCTAACAGCAATACGAAGTTAAACCATGACAAGTGCCAGGTGGGTAATGTGCTCTGTCAGTGCAGCCAGGGGCAGGACACTGAATTTGAGAGAAACCAGCAAACCTTGCAGGTGATGTACTTTCCCAGATGAGTGGGTGATGCAGTTGGTATTCCATCCACCCAGACACCTGGCAGTGGAAGGATGAAGGATAACCAGCAGTTCCACTGATGGGATCAAGTGGTTTATGCTCAGCAACTCTGTGTAAGGCATAATTTTGAGGAGGGAAGGTCTTGGAGGCACCCGAAGGGTACAGAGGAGTTTTGTGCTTGATTTTTGCACAGTCAGTGCAGTTCTTTTACATGATATGACAAATACTTTGACACACTTAATGATGTTCTTTATTTGTCACTTTATTTTACGGCAGTTTTGAGCTGTCGGTGAATTCGCTGAAATTGGGGAAGAATTGTGACTGAATTGTCTCAGTCCTTGTGGATGTTCTCACCTTGGTTCTTAGGTCTTAGAGAGAACTAGAGATTTGATAGAGCCACTTTCGGCTCACCACAGCTTGAGGGTGACCATAAAGGCCAGAGGACACACATACCAGGATGTATATCGTTGTCTGTGACAAAGTAGGATGCAGGACTGATTCCTAAAAGTTTACTGAGGGCTTTGTAAAGTGACTTTTACAGTCCACAAAATGCTTACCAAATGTCCAGGTACTACAACACGAGTAAGAACAGCTGGATTTATTTATTATTAAGTTTAGCACTTTCTGGCGTCTCAATTAAAGCCTCATCTGAGCTTGATTTACATTCTCTGTTTATCTGCATCAGGACTCCCAGTCTGCCTCAAGTAGAGAGACAGGAATTTGCATAGACTCCTGCAGTTACTGTAATGACCCAGATTTTGACACATCACAGTGAGGCTCATTTTAGAAATGCAAAATTAATCTGAACATAAACAGGCAACCAGAAAAAAACTGCCTAAACAAAAGTGCTTCCCCCAGAAAAATGAAGAAGAAATCAAGGAAAAAAGGAAAAAAATACATTAATAGGTTCTTCAGAGATCTGACAATATATATGTAAGCTAAAATATCTATCATTCTTACTTTTGTAACCAAACCTGCTTTGTTATTTTCATAATTTTGAAATCATACAGTATTTATGCATCTTTTATACATGTTTTTCAGCTTTTATGGGAGCAGTTCACCTGTAAACATACAATTTTTTGAGTTTTCTCTAGAGTAAAAACGTTCTACAAACACATCGGGTCCCGAGACTATTTTCTGACAAAAGAATTCTTAGAACTCTGATACAAGGAGAATTCACATTTGAAAGAATAACAGTTGGAATCTGAAAGATTTCACAGAGAGGGCACATTTCATAGCAAAAAAAATTAAGTTGATAATATTTCAAAAATAAGAATTCATTAATAAAAATTTTGTTCTTTCAGTTTGTATGCAAAGAATATCCATAATTTAAAGGTATGGCTAAGCATTTTTAGAAGGCATAACTCCATTTTAAATTTTCTTTGTGTTAATTGTGAGTAAAACTGATAAGAATCCATCAAACACGGAGATCCTGTAAATCCTAAAGTAGCTCCACAGGTGCTTTGCTGCTTTACAATTGAGTTCTGTGAGGCCAAGGGCTGCAAACCTGTTGCTTTCCAACCAAACCTGCTGATACTAAAACACTTTCCACTCTTTAATCTATTCTAGGAGATGATAGAGCCACATTTTAGAAAATGTTTTGGTAATATTCAGATACTGTATTAGCAATAAATCTAATCATAACCATCCACACAAGCAGTGTGTCTTATTTCTTGTACCTGTCCCTGAACCTTCTCTTGACCACCCCGTTATTCAACTTGATTAATTAAGTGCTGAGTTGCATTTTTCTGAAACAAAAAGAACCCCTACTTTATTTTGTTTGTTTCATCTGTTGAAATCCCCTTTTAGATCATCAGACATGTCTCAGGTTTCTGTAGTTACTAGTGTTGCTGGAGCACTAGGTGTAGGATAATTCAATGTTCTGAACCTGTAGCTCTTTAAAATATTTGAGTCATAAACTGCATATATTTGATATGTATGGAAAAAAATCAATAGATAGTTCTGCACATACTTTTTCTCCTTCAATTGTGACCCCCAATGAACCCCATAAAATATGATATTTGACCACATCTAGTGGTTTTATGAAACATAAAAATATAAAATAAATAAATCCAATGTCAATTCATTTGACTAGTCCTGAAAGGGCTATATTTTTTATTTCTTTTTTTATTATTTTTTTTTTTAATCAGTAGTAAACAGATTTAAGATGACTGCAAAAACTATGAAATATATAGAACTCCTAGCTGGTGAGCTCTCAGTTCTCGAAAAACAAAATAAAAAGTTTCCAAGGAACAATTAAGCACAAGGGGAGGAGGTTTAATTAGTTGGTGCAGTCCCTCTGATGATAGAAAAGTCAAAAAGGAACAAAACAAGCAAAGCAATCGTTTTGGCACACAACAATTCAGTATTTCTCTATTTGGCACACAGAAGTATTTCGCTGTTGATTTCTCCTCTTTAGTCTTTCTGCAGTGTTTGGGATAAAATGGATGATTTCTGAGTCTTATCTCTGCAACAACAGAGGTGTTCTGTGGTCCAAGTTTGCCCTAAGCTGTGAGAAACTTCTTGCAGGTGTCCCATTTTCCTCGGTAGAAGGAACTTGTTCCAAAACTTTGGCGCTTCCTGCTGGTGTTTCTCTCACTGATCTTTGCAGCTTGTGCAGAAAACCACAGATCTGTCCTGGTCTGTTAAAGCTTTGTCGAGTCCTAAATGTTGGAGAAGAGCCAGAAGGTCCCCCCTGAGCCTCCTTTTCTCCAGGCTGAGCCCCCCCAGCTCCCTCAGCCCCTCCTGCTGCTCCTGCCCCTTCCCAGCTCTGTTCCCTACCCTGCACACACCAGTTTTTCCAGGAGAATCCAGTGGGAAATGCTGATAAAGGCTTTACTAAAGCCTATGGCCCTACCACAAATATTAGTTACTATTCAAAAGTACAGAAAATAAACAATAATTTTTATCCATATAAAGATACTGAAATTAATCTCCACACTCCTAAATATTACCTAGTTTTTGATATGTTGAACCAGGAGCCTCAAAAGAGAAAAAACACTAACCTACCTGTTTTAGGTAGTGGATGCCATTTGATAAAATTTCTCTATTAATTAGGTTCCTGCCTACAGACAACACAAATAAGGACTACTCTATAGTTAATAACAGACTATTTCAGAAACAAATTATTACATAAAAAAAATTAAAGGAAGGGGGGAAAAAAAAACAAAACTAAATATGGCTGAGTTTGAGAGCTCCTTTTTTGCTGTCAAAATCACAGATCATTTCTCATCATCTGCATATGTTTCTACAGATTTCTGCTCACTTTCCCACATATCCCTGACAAATTTATCACCTAAGTTCTAATACTTTATAATTATTGTTATAAATATAAAATTATATTTATACTATTTCATTATATATAATATTAATACAATTATAGATATTACTATATTTATAATAGAACCTAAATATTTATAAATTCCTAGTGATAGCATTTTGGCATTCCTAGCTTAGCACAGAGGATAATATTTAAAGGGTGCTAGAGAGAGGGAGAGTCTTTTACTTCTAAGCCCTCAGAGGTAAACACACGTCTGAGCCATGACACATTGGCAGACAGGCTTATAATTATGCCACTTGTTGATTGGATTTTGTCAAATAATTCACTGCCAAAGAGCAGGAGTTTTTTGTGGTGTTTGCACAGAAATTGTAGGGCATCTTTGCAGAACATCTGGGAGCAGCAGACCAGTAGATTAAAGCTGATGATGGAGAGGTACATCTGTATTAATCAGCATGTGCACCGAACACAACAATGTTATCTGTATTTCCCAGTGTGGATTCCTCAGCAGGGCTGTGATTGAGCATAATAAGTTAGAAAAGACTGGTTTTGGCACCTCTTCCTGTTGCTGAAGAAGGATGGGGGAGTCAAAAGAGCAGAGTACAAACACTCCTCTCTCAACTAAAAAAATCCAGAGTTACTCAGTGTATTTTGTACCTGAGGATTGGGCAAAACTCAAGAAATTACAGTTTTTAATCAGCCATTTAGTAGGAGATAGCACAAACCTGAGATTGAAAATTTGTAACACGTGATTGTCTTACTTGAAAGAGCCTCTGCCTTTCATTTGTTTTACACAGCCAGTTTGGTGGAATGGGGCTTTCTGAAGAAAAAAAAAGGGATCCAGAACTTCAGGGTGTGAATGCATTTCAGGAGACCACCTCCTCTTGAAAAGCTTTCTTATCTCCTCTGAAAACACCAAGAAAATCATAAAATGTGATTTACATGGCTTGTGCTGTGTGAGATTTTCTCAGACTTTGAGATAATCTCACCAATTATTGATAAAGTTATTCATGACAATACCAGAAATGTGTATGAGAGCAGAATTAGAACAAAATTTTATTAATAACTATAATTCATATTGTTACTTATTTGCACTATAACACAGCACTGTCCAGACATGGAACGAAAAGATAACTGTGATCTTGATTACTTATCTCTTTGAGTAGGTAGCCTAATTAATTACTGTCTTGTTCTTTCAGGGTGTGCACATAATAGAATTACTCTTTAATCAGTGCTTTCACATCTATTTCATCCAGGCCTCAAGCTGCTGCATTTCTGTTATTCCTAGGGAAGAGGGGGAAAGAAAGGGAGACACAGCAGTTCATTACCATGGCAAAATAAAGAAAAGCCTCTTGTGTATGTTTACTGAGCATTTGCTGCAATTACCTTCACAGAATCCCAGGATATTTGAGGTTGGAAGGGACCTCTGGAGACCCCCCATCCCAGCTGTGCCCAGGCAGGGTCACCCCCAGCAGGGGACACAGCCCAGGTGGGTCTGGGATGTCCCCACACAGGGACACTCCACACCCTCCCTGGGCAGCTGGTCCAGGCTCTGCCACCTCCGTGCAAAGAAGTTCTGCCTCAGCTCGGGGGGAACTTGTTGTGTTGGAGTTCATGGCCATTGCTGCTCGTCCTGCCCCTGGCCCCGCTGAGCAGAGTGTGGGACCCTCCTCTGACACCCCTGCAGATGTTTGTGTGGCTGGGGGGATCCCCTCTCAGTGTTCTCCTCTGCAGCCTGGCCAGACCCAGCTCCTGCAGGCTCTGCTCGCCAGGGAGATGCTGCAGACCCCAAATCCCCTCTGTGGCCTCTGCTCGACCCTCCCCAGCAGCTCCTGGTCCTTCTTGTCCTGAGGAGCCCAGAACTGAAGACACAATTCCAGATGTGGCCCCAGCAGGGCAGAGCAGAGGGGCAGGATCCCTGACTTTCCTGATTCCACCCTTCCTGATGCACCCCAGAATCCCATTAGATCCCATGCCAGGGAAAACACAACATCTCACAGGAGTTTGGGTAGCAGAGAAGAAAGAATACCTTCACTTTTGCTGTGAGCTTGGAGGACAAAGAGCTTTCTGCTGTCACAGTAACATCACCTGAGGATCTTCAGCTTGAAAATGTTTTTTGGCAGGGCTTGGATGTCTGATAGAAATCTTGACACAGCTGCAAGGAAAAGGAAGCAAAAGGCAAATACCTGTTTGATAATGAATTAATAACAACTAAGCCGTGGTGACTGAGGGTGATGAATGGTGGTAGTGCTGAACCTGCAGCTCAAAGCACAAGGTTGCACTGTGAAGTGTGTCATTTGTCCTCATTGACTTGCCCACATCACTTCAAGCGCTGCCTGGTAAAAACTGAGTGCAACAGTTCTGTACTGCCACATTACTGATGTGCAGCCCTGAGTCTGAGCCACTACAGTTCCCCTCAGTCAACCTACTCAATAACAACAGCAAAACTTATAAGTACCTTATTGTAAATAAAATGCGAGTAATTGCTGGTGAAAATCGTATATATCAAGCTGTTTCCTTGTAGGTGTTTTTTTCCCCATTGTTTTGGAGTCAAGTTGAGGTCTGAGCACAGCCTTGCTCAGAATATTTATTCATTGATCTATTTTTTATGTTGCTTTAAAATGTTTTCCTACAGATGTAGATTTTACCAAGGTTTATTTCACTCTATTCCTTGAGGACTGTCCTTTAAGAGGTAAATACTGCTTCCAACTCCTTCTGACATCTGATGAACTCAGCTTTCAGGAAAGGAACTTTTAATTCCTAAAAAAGAACTTGAGGCAACAAACTATGGAAACCATTCCTAGTAAAATCAAATACACCTGTAAGTATAAATAAATACAACGTTTTGGACTCATGCAGGCATTTTTAGAGTTGTAAGCCCTTTTTATCTCATTTTCAAATACAATTTGCTGAAGGGACTTCATGGGCAGGAAATCAAAGGTTATGGCTTTGGCTTCAAATAAAAAAATATTTCAAAATCTTAAGCATCAGAAAATCCCTGCATAATGTCGTGGCCCCACAAAAAAGTGTAATTGTAGTGAAGTGTATTGAATAGTATTGAAGTGAATGAGGGTTTATTTTTTTTTTTTTTAAACAATGTAATTAGATTGAAGTTAGTGCAAAAAATGTCTGCAGAAAACAGAACAAGTTTGACCTGAATTTCAACGTCAGGTATCCATGCTTACATAATCTGGGAAGCCAAAATAAATTGAGGGGTTTTTAGAGAAACCAGGTTTCACACACAGGAAGAGCATTAAAATGTGCAGAAGCATATAAAAAGTAGTAATAATAGAAGATCACATGGATGTAATGGCAAAAAAAAAATAAGAGTTTATGCTCTCAAAATCTTTTCTTTGCTCTGGCAAGAAGTCTACCCTTTAATAGTGTAATGTACTTAACGATATTGGTTTGGGTTTTGATAACTTGTAAATAGAAATAGAAGCAAAACAAAATCAGAAGTTTTAGAGGAAAAATACACTACTGGAAAAGTTTCAGACATCTCCACTCAGGGTGATAGAAGCAGAACAGAAGGGCAATGATCCATCTTGCTCTTGTCGCTGTCCAGCGTGCACGACTTTCAAAGACACTTCACTCATCACTGAGCACGAGGTCTGGAAGGAGTGAAATGACCATATATGATTTTGCTATGTCAGGCAGGAAATGCCTTTTCTTGGTAAAATCAATATCAAGGACAGCAGCTGCTCCAAGAGGTTTCTAAAACAAAATCACCTCCCTAGAGGTCATAAGGACAACATGACAATTTCAGGCCTCTGGCTTACTGTTGTCTGTAAGCAGCAACGCCTGCTGCCCTTGAGGGATTTAATGGCATGTGACCCCAGTGACAGAAGAGATATTGAAAGAGAGATTTGGCCAAGAATTTGTTTAAATATAAGCAACAACATAATTCATTTGAAAGTGATTTATTTCCCTAAGTGTCCCTGGCGCAGGGTTGGGCAAGACAGATGTAATCAGCTCAGACACAAAGTTTTCAGGGAAGGTGTTCCCTGTATTAGAAATTTTAAAGAGGAATTATCTGCTTTGACAGATCAGGAGGTTTTGGTGTTTTCATACAGGTTAATTCTTTACTCCCCAGCATATGTTCATGAAGATTTTATTGTCCATGAAAGTGAAGGTCATGGAGAAGAGGGTCCAGGTGAACAGGGCTTAGGGAAATGAGATGCATAGTAAATGACGTGCATAATGCCCTGCACATTTATGCTGGTGACAAGGAATCTCAGGTGTGAAAACATTCAACAGCCCATCTGTTCCAAATGAAGTCCTTTCCTGCCAGGAGGGGAACGGAAAAGTAAATAGGCCTTTAGCTTTCAGTCACTTTTGCTGTAGAATATTTCCTTCCTGGTTGTAGAAATAGGCAAGAGTTTTACTTGGAGCGGTAGGAAATTACAAAGAAGGAGCCCAAGAACAGCTCAGGATCTGAATCCTCTCCCATACAGAGTTGTGCACATTTAATTCTTTGCACATTCCAACCCCTCTGCCATGGGCAGGGACACCTTCCACCAGCCCAGGTTGCTCCAAGCCCCGTCCAACCTGGCCTTGGACAGTCCCAGGGATCCAGGGGCAGCCACAGCTTCTCTGGGCAACTGTGTCAGGGCCTGCCCATCCTCACAGGGAAGAATTTAAGCAGACTGTACTGATTTTCTACTGATGCCTAAGGGTTTTTCTGATTTTTGATTTTTCAATTTTATAGATGTTAGAAATTACTGTAGATCTAATGTACTAGTAAAATGACTTCA
>JAWWEE010000421.1:0-11288 GCA_035221455.1 Xenops minutus | reverse complement strand
GATCCAGGGGCAGCCACAGCTTCTCTGGGCACCCTGTGCCAGGGCCTGCCCACCCTCCCAGGGAGGAATTCCTTCCTGAAATTATGAGCTGGGCCCAGGGAACACCCATAAAATAAAAGCAGCTACGATGGGAGTTGCTGAGGAAAAGGTTTGTTACTGTCTCCTGGGTGTTATGTCATGTGAGAAATACAAGGGGTAGTTTTATCCCACGACCCCAGCGATCCTCCAGCTCAACTGTTGGCACATGCAAAGTAAATTAAATTAATTTAAATAAATCAGGCACACTCTCTCTCTCCTCCCTGCCAGTGCATCTAACCAGCTTTGACTCTCACTCTTGGGCTAGGATTTATTTTAGAATACTAGAAAAAAGTGTCTGCGTTACTCTTCAGACAGGAAAAACTACACATTAAGAACAGACAGTTAATTATCTAAAAATAATTTGCAATTGCATAATGCTTTCCACTTGCAGAGCAAGACTCATGTTCATTAGGCTTGTTAACACTTCTTTGGAATTTAATTTTAGTTTAGGTTTGGTCAAAAAGTGGTTTTAGTTCTTTGTGTGACTAGTTGGTCTCGCTCAAATTCCTCCTGTCCGAGTTCCTGCAGTGTCATCATCATTTGGAAGTGATTGATGCCTTTTGGGAGTGATCTCACGGGTTGAGGGTGGAAACAACACCTGAATTGTCTCTATTTCCAAGGCAGGGCTCAGGCATCTGGTCCCTCTGCTGTGCTTTCTGTCACACACAGGTGCCAACCCTCAGCCTGCTGGGCTACTGCAAAATAGCAAAAATGAATTGGGTTTTGCTTTGTTTCATTAAAACGGGACACACAACTGAACAGTCGGATGTTTTAGGATGTTTATGGTTTCCCTTCAAGTTGATTTGGCCGTGCAGTTTCCCCCAGCACGCACACCGTGGGGTTTCAGCTGAGCAAACCACCAGGGAATTCCGTGTGCTGCTTTTGCCTCACCCCGAGGAAGCCAATTTTTCCCTTGCTCCCTTTGCAGTGGAAGGAAGAAAGGGATGAGAAAGCAGCACTAAAGAGAAAGAATAGATCCATCAATGTCACCAGTGCAGGGCCAGGTCACTCCACTGCAGAGCTGTGCCTGCAGATGTGACACTACACGGTGGGGCTGCTCCCTGGGACTGGGGAAAGCAGCTCTCTGAAGGCTCTCAGACAGCTGGAGGCTCCAACACGAGCAGTGAGAGCTGAAGGGATGAGAAAATATCTGAATCCTAACCTGGAGCAAGTAGCAAATCTGAAGACAAGGCCAAGCCCTCCTCGTGAGAGGGGCAGGGACGGTGACAGGCAGGAGGTTTGGGACATCTCTCACTTAGTCCCGAATCACAGCAGGATGTTTCTGACATTGGGCTGTTTCTGCAGAGAATAAGCTGCAGCTGTAAGGCCACAGACAGCAGTGAGAGAAAGGAAGAGGGAGCAGCAGGGATGAGCCTGGACAAGTGGCAGCACAGGTGACAGCCCCTCTTCCCTGGGATGTACCAGCAGAGGTGAGCAGAGTGCCCAAGCCATGCTGTCCTTTGGGATTGGACTGGTGTCCTCTGGGGGCTGCACCTTCTGGTTCCTGCCTTGCAGCCCTGGGAGAAAGTGAATGGAATAATCTGTCCTCCCAGTAGTCTTTTGGAACGGCTCTGTAAATAGTCAAATGAAATATTAAATATTGCTTATCCTTTCTTCTGTTTCTTGTCTGAGCAATGCACTTTAGAGGTGAAAGACATCTAGCATAGCTGTCTTTATAATTTTAACTTTTCTTTCACAAGCTGTACAACACAAATCTCTTTTATTTTTGCACCCCTTGCTTACTTCTCCTTATTTCATGGTTACCCATAGTCCTTGGGGGTTTGTAAAGCATCTCTAAATCTTTCTCCCCTTTGTCTCTGACAGCAAAAAATAGGGGTGTGCTTAAACCTCTGCAGGTGTTGGATATGCACCTGCCTCTTTTTGGATGTACCTGGTTAGATGATTCCCTAAGCCCACCTGCTTGGCTTGGTAACAACCAAATTCCCCAGAATTGGTATCTTTTGCTTTAGAGAAGCTTCAGGTCATCAGCAAATTGAAACCCACCTGGTTCCTTGCCCATATAAAACCCACCCACAGGGCAAGCTCTAGGTTGTCTCCTGACCCCCAAGTGAGCAGGATGGAGGTGCTGGAGCCCCTATTGGAATAAGAAACTACTGAAGGGGAAGGTACTTGTGAGGCTCTCCAGGGTCATCCCACCCATGTTCCTTCCTACCCAAGGGCTGTAACAGATTTAAAAGGTTAAGGGAGATGTGGATTGACTTAATAAGAGTTTTTTTATGTGTTTGTGATTCTAATCAGGTTTTGTGTAATAATTCAATCCTACTTGGCTATGTTGTGTTTTTTTCTCATTTAAGGCTGTCCTGTATTTGTAGTAGAGGTGGCAAAACTCTGCCATATACTTAGAGTGATGGTGCACTTTGCCTTCTGGAGTTTTTTCTCCATGTAATTAGGATTTCCCTTCAACCCTGTTTGTTTTACTGTAACATCCCTCTTCATATTCTCCTCATGCAATCTGCTTTTCATACACACCTGAATTTGACAACTTGGGTCTGGGGATTTTAAGTTTAAAGCACAGGAATGAACAGATTGCAGTCTTTGTCTGACCCACACTAATCACCAGCTGTGTGTCCCTTAGGATATTGTCTGCAGTGAAGAAAGACAGTGAGCTTTGGAGAAGTTTGTGTTTAACTTCCTGAGATGCTGCTAAGAGGTAAAGATGTAAAACTGTTAATGTATTTCTGTGTTTCTAATGTGGATAGACAGAACTAGTGGCTGCAGTTTCCCTTAAAAATCACAGGGACTAAATAAAGCAGCCTATGGTTTGCTGTCACAGAAGTTTAATTTTAAATATTGCAGCTTTTATCTCATACCTATCCGTAGACTTGAAGAGGGGGGATGATGTAGTGTTTGGCTTTTCTTTTTCATGCAAAAAAAAAGAGTGCAACTGCTGTCTTATTCTGAATAATACATAAAACCCAATGCAAGAATATTTTTTTTCAAATGAGGACTGGAATATGTTTGTCCTGAACCAAGGCAGGATTTTGTCTTTTCATGACTGTTCCCACTGAGGTCCAAAGCAGGACATGCCCCCCACCCCCCTGCCTCCCCCTCCCCGAAATTATCACATCCACGAAGCAAGTTTGGTGCTATGCTTTTATTCCCAGAAATTTGTACTTGATATCTCCTTTTTTTTGGCATTGAAGTCGGGAAGAGGGATATCTGAGGATTTCTGTTCTAGGTTTGGTTCAAGGGTTAGGTCTCACTGGCTTAATATCAATTTCATTGTGAATTTAATGAACAAAAACTTGTCCATGGTTGGTTTTGATAAAGCTGTAAGTAGGCTAATTTAGGTGGTGATTTACTAATTTTTATTTATTAATATTAATTTATTTTTAAAGTCACTGTACACTAAAGGGCTTTTATGATATTTTGCCAGTCCTGCTGAAAGCAGATAGCAGTTAAAAGGAAAAAAATAATATGTAGTCCTACATTTCCTGAAAAATAACCCTTAAGGAATTCAGGCAGCATTCTTGGACCACTTTACAGAAATGTCTCTTCAGTTATTAGCATAATATTTCATTGAAAGTGGTGTCACATCCAGCATAACAACAGCCTTTTTGAGTAATGGCACAGTTGAAATAAAGAATACTGTAATATTCTCCACTTTCTAAGGGGATCTTGGTTCATCTGCTCAAGAGTAATTTACCTGATGGCAGCAAGAGCATCTCCACAACCAGCTTACACCAGTGCAGGAAAGTTTTCTGGGCATGTGAGTGATGCATTGTTAAATCTGAAGAGCTAATAAAATACTCAACCATGGTTTTAAGGAAGCATTGATACAGAAGTATTAGCTGTAGGGATAACTAAGTCCCCACAGAGCAGCTGCTGCTGCTTTGGTAATTTTAGGGGTATTTCTTGGGGTGCTTCTTGTGTGCTGGTTGCTGGGAAAGTAATTGCCAACTCATCTTAAAAAGTGGCAGTAAAAATAGCAGGGTTTTCTTTGCATTGTGTTGCTTTGTTTGCTTGTTTTTAATTAAAAAAAAGCTCCCAGCTGCTGTGTTTAGAGAGAACCCCTTGAAAACAGGCTGTGAAAAGCACACAGTTATCTCAGGGCTGGCTTTCCCCCTCTGGGAGCGTGGCTGGGCCAGCATTGCTTCTGCTCTCCACTCATCCCTATGGCTGTGGGATTTCCAGGAATGCAAGTGGGGTGATGGGTTATGCCTCAGTGGCCTCGCTGTCTGCTGGGTTGTTTCTCCCAGATTTCCCTCACAGCTGCTGTGCACTGTCCTTTTTGTCCTTTCTTAAATGTCATCCCAGGGACACCACCATCCATCCTCACCAGTGGGCTTGTATTTGGCTCCATTTTTGAGCTGGCTGGAATTGTCTCTGCCCAACAGGAGACATCCTTGGTCTCTTCTCACAGAAGGTGCTGCTTCAGCCTCCCATCACAAACACCTTGCTATTAAACCCCACCATAAACATGTCAATATGTTCTGATCCACCAATGCAATGCATGTGTATTCCCACAGTTTAAAAAGAGCCAGTTTCTCTGTATTTAACTCTGTTTTATAAGGTTAAATGTTCTTAACCAATGTTAAATGCAGCAGTAGCTGCCAATGAATATTGATCTGGGTGCTGGAGATCAGTTTTCATTAGTTTAACTGCTGGTGCACTGTTCAGTGTTGATGGTACCAGGGTGTTCTTTGCAGCCCCTCTGGCACAGCACACCTTGCTCTACTCTGCCTCACAAAAACCAAAATAATTCTGAGGAAACCACGAGTTTTACAGCAGTTTAAGGCATGGAATCCATACAGTTATGCTCCCACATTAAGCTGTGATTTCAGCAGCAACCAGTGTAGCTCTTGTGACAGTTTGTTTTGCTTTTTCCAAACTGCAGCCCCTGTGAGATCCCATGGGTTTATCCAAGGGATGTGTTCTGCCACTGTAGAAATAAGTGATTTCCCTGTTCCCTCTGTCTTGCCTTGCTCACAAACTATGAGGATGTTCTCAGACCTCATTAGAGGTTTTGACAAGTGTGTTTTTCACACATCAGCCACTGCCTTTATATGCTGGATATAGTTATATTTGTTCTAACAGAAGAGAGAAAACATGGAAAAACCCAAGGATGTTTTTTCTTTTCCATTTCAGGAATTTTAGTAACCTGTAAGAAACTCTATACTTAATCTCAGAGTAAAACTGTGGTTTGTGTATGAAGAGTTTTTCAGGGAGCAAAATACGTTTCTCAGTGATTGCCCATTGGTGTAATAATGTTGTAATCTGTGCTGAGTGAGTTGTCCTGAGCTGGAGATTAATTGCACATAGTTCTTAACAAGTGTGTTATTGAAACCCTGGGATTAGGGGATATGATTTAAAATCTGAATAATTTATAAATGTTCCTAATTGAATCAGTTAGTAGAGTTTTCAAAGCTATTACCTGTGTTTTCCTTTTGCCAGCGGTGTTTCTCTGGGTCTAGATGGGCAAGAAGTTCAGTGGGCTGGAGCCCAGCCTGATTGTCCTCTTCTGCTGGATGGCACTTGTAGTTTGTGTCTTCAGTGGCCTTTTAGTATCAGGATCAGGGAGACTGTGTGGGAGCAGCCACACTGTGTGGGGAAAAAAACCCAGAACCATAAAAACCTGTATTGGTACATTAAATACCCCTTGTCTTATAGGGATGTGATATACAGCACCTGCTTCACTCACAGTTCCACTTTGTGTGGGTAATTCCATTTACACACAGGGACTGAAGCAAAGAGCTTGGAGGTGAAAAAGGCAGAAAAATAAAAATAATTGCTTCTACCAAGCAAACACTTCAGTGCTTTAATAAAACTGCCTATACAGATGAATATCTACGTATTTTTTCCCTTTTCTGTCACGAGTAGGAGTTTCCCTGGGCAAGAAAATACAAGTGCAGATAATGCAAACAGGCAAGTCTGGGGATGTGTGTCCATCTCATCCTGAGGCCACATTTCTGCACTCCATAGTCCAAACATAAACAGTGTTCCCAAATATATAAAGTGTAAGTTACACTGTAAGTAAAAATATTTGATGGACTTAGACATTGAATTCTTCCATCCCATTTAGGTGATAAAAAATAAAGGAATAAACCAACCTACCACCCCCCCAGCATGGCTCTAGGAGCCAGGAGAGGGGAAATGTCAGCATGAACATGGTTATTAAAGCAGCCCAGGAATGATTACCTGTCACAGTGCCAGGCCAGTTGGATTACCAGGGCTTCAAGTTTAATTAATTAGGGGTTACTTTTTGCTCTTATTAGTATTGTTTTCTTGTTTAGGATCCTCTGTAATGATTGATTTGCAATTATAGAGGGCACAGAAGATGGACTTGGCATTCAGTGGTGCATGACTGATTAAACAGGTGTATGGAGGGGAATAACAAAGTCTCTCCAATGGAACTGTGTGGAAACAGTGCCCTGGAATGTTGTCTCTATTTTCCTTGGGCCTTTGTTTAATTTGATAGAAGTGGTTGCATTGTGGTCTTTAGGGAAAAACACTGCAGTGGTGTTCCAAAACCTTTAATTACCCAGATAGTTATGAAGTCTGTGACCTTCCATCATCATCTGTCAGACTTGAGCCCTCCAAAGAGTCAGAGTTCTGATTGACCCAATAATCCTGAAAGATTTCTGTGGTTTCATTGGAATTACAGCCTTCTCTCCACCCCAACAGCAGGTTTCAGTAGTTTAACAGACAGGATGGATAGTGTTGGAATCACTAAAACTGGGCAGAAATGCCTCAGATGAGAATTTAAGAAGCCTCTCTAATATTTGTATTTTTAGCTTTACAGGAAAAAGTAAAAGGGCAGATTAAAACTGTGGCATGGCCAAACTCCCCTGGTTGTGCAGTGTTTCCAATGCTCTGCATGTTTATTTGTCTAAGGACCTCTTTATGCATAAAAAAATTACTGATAATGATATTCAGTAATGAAATTATGTCGTGTCTAATATTTATATAGTGTCCTAATAACCATATACTATATAAATGTCTATTAATAGCTGCATGTCACCTGAAGTTATAAAGAGCCTTGAAATGAATGTCTGTGTTCATGGAAAGTGGAGAAAAAGTTGTGCTACTCTCCCTGTGTGAATACTAGGTCTCTTAAATGTCATGAATATCACACAAAAATAAGGTTATAAAAATGATTTTCTGATTAAAACTACATCAAATGAGTAGGTAAAAGCCTGTTCCTCTGAAACTGTGTATGATGTTCATAAACTTCTAGGTACTTTGGCCTCTCAAAGTAAGCAATTTTCTCTGCTTCCAGGGGAAGACTGCATTCCTGCAGATCCCTGTAAGCTCTTGGTTTAATGAAGCTGAAAATAACCTTCAAATCTGAGGATCAGCTTCACTGCAGTTGCTCTCTGCTTTAAATCTGGTTTAACTCACAATTGCATTCTATTTGTGATTGTTTCATTTAAAAAGTGATGGCTGAGGGAAACTCAAAGCTACTTCCAAGTTTGATTTGTTTGCCAGTTGGAAATATTCAACATCTTGGAGGAATGAAAGAGGAAAAGGAGCATTATTAAGTCCAAAAGAAAGGAGGTTTAATGTTTTGATTGTTTCCATGAGTTGAGGGAGGCCCTCACCAGGATATTTGATGTTGCTTAGGAAATGCAAAGAGGTTCAACCATTCTGGTGCACTTGGCTCTCTAGGGAGGTGTTTTATTATGTCACTGGGGGAAAACATGACCAAAACCCCAGTACTTTTGTCACATGAGAGAAAATGCCCACATTTTGGTGGTGTTGTGGGCACACACCTGGCTGTGGAGGAGACCCCAGTGGATGATCCCCACCATCCCTCAGGAGGGATGGTGATTGAGATGTCTGAGGAAGCCTTTTTGGCACCATCAGGGGCCACAGGCAGAGTCACAACCTGAAGTTTTGCTGGTCAAGTCTAGAGTCTGATTCTCTTTTAAGCTGCAGTAGCTCAGCAGAGCTGAAGGAAGGAGAGTGAATCCCTGAGTCCAGAGTTGTTCCTTGGTTTAGCCCACAGAAGGAATTGAAATGCATCCCTCTGCCCTGGCACTGCTCACATTTCCCCACCCCTTGCCCAGTCCTTCCTGTGGAAGCAAGAAGTGAAATTAGATTTAGCTTCAATATGCAAAGCTCTTGTAATCCTTATCTGGAAGAGGAATTGTTTGTCTGTAATGAATGGGAGAGGTAAAAGGTGCAAAATTAAATTAACAGAAGAAACATTATTAATGAAATTGACTTTTACTGTGTGTTTTGCTAATAGATGTAAAGAGGAATATTGATCTCAGGCTTGTTCTGTTTGTACAGACATATACAGTCACCTGTGTATCTACTTTCAACACCAACCTCATGTTCACTGCAAGCTTAGCAGTTGCTTTATGCAGAATTTGCCACAGGAGATGTGGCAGGCATCAAATGGGATTTGAACCATGCTAAGGATCATGTTGTCACTGAAATCTGTGCTCACCTCCCCTGCCTTTCCTGGACAGCTGGTACAAAGCCATAACCTGCCTTCCCATGAGGTTTCTGCCCTGGCAGGACACAAAAGCTTCCAGGGATTTGCAAAATCTGATGGAGTGGAGTACTTTTTGTGTTTCTGTCCAGCCATAAAAGCTTTCCATCTGCCCTGCTACTGTGAGTGGCTTCAGGAGTCAGCATGGGATGTGGGAAGCTTTGGTGGGAGAGGGGAGTACAAATGTACCCCTGTTAGACACCAGGCACTCTGACACATCCCCTGAGTTTGAACACTGTGTTATTGCTGAAAGCTCTGTGGTTCTGACCAATGTTCACCAATTCCTGATTTTTGTGCTGGTGGGCAGCTGAAAATCAGTTGATAAACATTAATAGATGAGGCTTCCCTTTGTAGTGATAAAGAAACCAAACAACAGTGTGTCCTAATGCATTGCTGTGTCTCAGTCCAGATGCTGCTTCAGGAACATCCCTGTAGCTCATCAGATGATGGGCAGGTCCTCTTTTACAGCTCTCTCTTTCCCAGATTAAATGTGCCAGTTAGCTCTTATTTATTTCCATACTTTTTCTGGCTGTCTCTTCCCCAAACATTTTCCAGGGCATCCAGGAATTGTGCACACAAGTACCTGGAGCTTCTTCTGTCTGATTCCCCCTGCAATGATTTGCTGACAGGGGCACCCTGAGCACGTGTGGGTTAAAGTGAGCTGAGGTGCCCATTCAAACAAGGACACTCATTTTCTGCTTGTTGCTTTTTCTGACTTTGTATTCCCAGAGAAAGTATTTTCTGCAGTTTGGGGATGTAAACAATCAGGTCTTATTGCTGCGTTAAGGAACAGCTTTTGCTTTGACTGGGGGAATATTTGTTAAGGTTTGTAAGCACTTACTTGTCTAATGCTACACAAAACCCTTTGGAAACCCTACATGTCTAGGGCATAACACATTATGGACCCTTTGGGAAAAGAAATCAATGTAGAGCATCAGTGAAAGAATATTTGTGAATGGTTTTTTATTTTATTGGAGTTCCTAAAGTGATTGATTTGTAAGTAGTTAATAATGCCTAGAAAAAAATCACCATTTGTCACTATTACCTCTGCTTTATAAAGTAACAATCCAATTGCTTTACTTTGAGAGAGCACTTGGGTGTTTTGCTGAAATAGGAGCTGTACTAACAGAAATTAGGGGTAGACAGAGAATCACAGAATGGCTTGACTTTGAAGGGACCCTAAATCTCACCCTGTTCCACCTTTTCCATTATTCTGGGTTGCTCCATCTGGCACTGGACACATCCATGGCTGGGGCAGCCACAGCTTCTCTGGGCACCCTGTGCCAGGGTCTGCCCACCCTTCCAGGGAGGAATTTGTTCTTAATATTCTGTCTAAACTTACACTCATTTTGAAGCAATTCCTCTTGTCTTGTCACTCCATCCCTTGTAAATAGTCCCTCTCCATGTTTCCTTTAGCTCCTTCAGGTCCTGGGAGGCCACAATTAGGTCCCCCTGAAGCTTCTCTTGTCCAGGCTGAACAATCCCAGTCCTCTCAGACCTCTGCATGTAGTCAATAATTTGGAATTTGTAGCCCTTACCTCAAGCCATGTGCTCTGGGAGTATTTTCTGAGAAGAGGTTGCAAAGCTGGGTTGATGTGGGCAAGGTGTGGCTTCCTGGGGGAAGACTGCAGTTAAATATGTGGTGTTGAACAGCATCATGAGCTGAGTTAATTAATTAGGCATCTAAAGACACTTCTGCTAGTGAGCCATGGGTATTTCTAGCTCTTTAAGCTGTCCCTCTTGTAATTGGGGTACCTGTTTGTCCTCCCCCATGGCAAGGAGGGGTTGCAGAGAGGAAGGTCTGGGCTAAGGAAACAGGAATATTGAGGCACATCTCTAAGTATAAAAATTGCTGTTCCTCAGCCTTCTCCTCAGGCAGAATGGATGTCCCTGGCTCTGCTGGGGGGACTCAACAGGACCTGAGCCTGCTGCTTCTTGTCTCCATCCAGCTGGAGTTAAAACAACTGTACCTGTCCATGTGTCACTGAGCTAAACACACACACCCCCACTTCTGTTTCTTGTGTCTTCTGAGCTTTCTACCTGCTCTGTGTTTGGAGTGTGTTTCTTTAATGTTCTTTGCAAACTTGAGAGTTGTGGGGGAATTTGACTTGAGGGGCTAATTATGCACTGTCAAGATATAATTACCAGAGAAGGTGATGCAGGGTGTGATTGGGCCTGAAGAAGAAACATCATGAAGCTCCTTTTTTGATTTCAGGACCAAAATCTGAATTAGCTCACACTTGTCTCACTATAAACAAGCTCTGTTATGGAAATAATCCCGTTTATTTTCTATCCCTACTAAATATTCCTGTGATAAACTGCATCTTTCTAATAATTAGGATGTTGATGTTTGAAGGTGGTTTTCAGCTCTGTGTGGACTCATTAAGTTAAGCTAACAGAGAGCAGAATTGAGTCAGGCTGGTTTCAAATTACTCAAGTTCTGTTTCTTGTGGATTTGAGCTGAATGGTCTTTTTTAGGAGAAGCAGTACAAGTCTTGTAACAATTGTCAACATCTCTAAGGGGTTTTGTTGCTAATAATAACAACAGAAGGAAAAAAAAGTCCATTAGAAAGGAAATGAAAAAGAAGCAAAGCACTCTTTTATTTCCATAGATTAGACATAAAAATTATTACCTTGCAGGATTAATGGAAATCTAGATTAGATGTAAAATTTGTGTTGAAGGGTGATGAAAGCACCTTTCAAGTTCTCCTGCTCGCTTGATGTGCACATCTATTACCCAGAAATAGTG
>JAWWEE010000420.1:0-11288 GCA_035221455.1 Xenops minutus | reverse complement strand
GAATACTTCCTTAGTTATGACATTGTTACCAAGGAAGGCCTAAACCAAAACCAAGAAAACTAAACCACCACAGCTGCATCTTCTTTCAAAAAAGTAACAAAACATGAAGTATAAGAGATTACCTTAAATAGTTTAAAAGTTTAAAAGAGCTGTATTCTCTCCTTTGTACATGCAGCTCTCAAGGGCATTTGTTGCAGCATCGCCAGGCAACAGGGGCAGCCTGAAACCTAATTAAAATCTTAGATAGTTGAACTTTTAGAGTTTTGTGAATCTTAGTGTTATACAAATCAGTGGTTTCCAGCATTTCAGATCTCAAGGATGAGGTGCCTCAGAGCCAAGCTCCAGGGAACTTTAGACATAGATGAAATTTTATAATTAATGAAAAACTTTCCCAGAAATTAGCATAAATTTTTGCCAAACTGGAAAAGAAAAATGCTGATATGATTTACTCATGTTATTCAGAAAAATGGAAAAGTTTGCTTTTAGCACTAAGATGTTAAAATAGCGTAGCGGGAAACCCATTCAAAGGGAAGTAACAATGGTATATGTGGTGGAAAAAAAAGAATGGAAATCGATACTTCAAAATAGGCACTTACCATTTTTATGCTAAGATGAAATAATAAGAGAGCATTTAATAACCAAATTTCTATGATTCATAAAGAAAGAGAAAATGAACTGTTGATTTCATCATTACAAACAATGCTTATCAGTTACTGATGTTTGTCACTTAGGATCAAAAGAGGGATCACCTTTGAGGAGCTCAGGTAATTCAAATCCACTGTTAGTATGTTCTTTGCTTCTGAAAACACCACACAGTACTTAATAGCATAAGACATATGTGACATAAAAATACACTTATTAATTTAAAAAGTTGCTTGATAAAATTATGTTGCACCTGAAACGCTCCTGTTCTGGGCTGAGACCTATGAAGATCAGATTACTAGATTAGTTGGCAAGGATTTGACTCTTAGAGTTATAAGCAGATTTCCATTGAAGTCATAAGAATATAAAGCAAAAAGATGAATGCCAAATTGATTATATTGTGCTACACCATACAAAACACCCATTAATTTCAAGTGTTAACTTGAGTGTTTGGATTTTCTTTATGGATCATCCTGTTAGATGCTGATGGTCATTTACTAAGTTCAAGGGGAGCAGAAAGCAATTTTTCAGAAAGATTTTGTACTCTTCAGAGGCTTATATTAAACTAGACTGCTGTTGTGTACTTACTCATTTTCATCAAGAAGAGGTATAGCTGGAGAATGTTAACTTTCTATGGCATTTTTCGACTGAGAGTTGCTAGCCTGTGACTTTATAAAAATTAGAGTTTTCTTCTGAGACTGATTATCATCTAGTTGTAATTTGATCAAAATAAATACAGTATTTGGAAAGATAACTCCCGTTATGTGTGGATATTCATAGAGGATTCAAAGATAACAATTAAACTACCTAATTGAAATTCTTATTAGAATTATTTTAGGAAAAAAACCCACAAAATTTCTAGGTTGTCAGTCCTGTTATCTGAGCAAAATTGTCTCTATAAGCTGTTCACCTGAAATGTGACCTCAGCATGTTGCTTGAAAAGAAGTTGAAGCACATGAAACTGTTTTTTTTCTTGACAACAAAAAGAATTGATTCTCACTTAGTTTGCAATTATTTCATCCTGAAAGCCTGGGATATTTTCAAATAAAGATATTTTTGTCCCTGCAAAAAAAATTCAGAGGGCCTGCTTAGGAGGGATATTCAAATTTGTTCAATCTAAATTCTTATGTATTAATATTAATACATAATTACAACATAATTAATTAATATCTTGGCCTTGCTTAGGCAATTATTTGCAATAAAAATGTGAAAACATTGATTGTACAGTGCAGTAGAAAAAAACCACAAATTTTACTGGCCTCTTCCTAAGGCCTCTTCCTATCACTGCAGCAATTCATTATATGTTACTCAAGTGTTTAGGAAATAGTTCACCCTCAGTGTCTAGTCAACCTCATACTGAGTCTTAAATGTGCTATTCTGGGCCAAATCCACCAATTTTCTCTTATCGTGAAATATTTTAAATTGCTTAGTTCTGGAGATTCCTCTCCCACACACCCTTCCAAAAACTCTTCATCCATATTTAGCTGCAGATGTTATTGGAGAAGGAAAGATCAGGTAGATCAATCAACTTGTCACTAGTTTTAGGCACTAAAGTGTGAGTTGATTTGATTTTGTTTAGTTCTTGTCTAAGTGCTATACTGGTCTCAAGAAAGCTGCTATTATAGCTATGCTATACTTTAAAAATGCAATTTCCTTTACGCTGTCTTAAAAAAATGGCTTTGCCATATCTGTTCCAATAATTTTGCCTATTTGTAAAGTTTACCTCTTTAAGCCTTGCCATGAAATGAATCTTCTACTCTTCATAATTTGATTTCACAGTTTTTACAATTGAAAATGTTTGAAACAACTATGACATTAATGCTCAATTCGCTCCCTGTCTTGCAAACAATTTAAACCATGCTGAGTTCAATAGATGTGGAAATGTTTCTTAAGTGAAGCTGCAAGGATTTAATCAAGCAGATGCTGTCTAAAGTATTCTGGAAGGTGCTGTCTAATGTCAATTTTCTTTGTGATTGAGGATCTGAGTAGTATTTTATCCAATAGTTCCATGAACTCAGGAAAGGTCTGCATAGATTAAAAATGTCAGACTGATAGGGTTCATCCACAAGCTGTGCTGTCTTTTATGTATTGTGATTACCTTCTTTCAAATGTAGGATAGTCACTCTATTTCAGGGCATAAATTTAGTCCTGTATATATGAGGTATTCCCTTCCTGTTGTGTGAGTGCATATTTGTGCATGTATTTGTATATATGTACTTGTGTATATGTTTGAGTCAAAAACACTTGTTGCATACAGGCTCATATGCATATTTATATGCGTACAAGAAAATAATGTGATGTTAAAAAAAATAGCTTAAAAGTACCAAAATATCAGTAGATGATTAATTGAAAACTCTGAGGGCTCAGATTCTTCAGATATGCCCAGGAAGTTTTTCTCTCTCTGGTATTCATTTGCTGAGCTAATTTATCTTCTTTTTTGCATCAGAACTTCAAGTCTTCCCATGTTGCTCTCAAATTATTCTTGTTCTGGCAGATTTTTTAGTGCTTATGTAAGCTTATTTATCACTTTATTTCAGTAGAGTTTTGCTCAGTTACTGAAGGAGATAATTTGATCTTAAAGTTCTTCAGGCTAGCACTGAGGTAGAAAATCCACATTTCCTAAATTAGAGCAGCAATTGTATCAAGTACAATTTATGTTCTAAATTAATGGCAATGTATCCATTTAGTCTTTCTTAAATAGTATCAGCCTGACTTCCTGAGCTGGTTTAAAGGTAAACCCATAGGAGAAATGAAACCAACTCAAGAGAGATTACAAGTCAGAGTTACAATTTAATAAAAAGATTACAATAAATACAATGATACAGAAAAAAACGTGGTTATAACCCAAAAATACCAGATGTATAACCCAGCACCCTGGGGCACAAACAGAATGGTGTTTGTTAGCCCCTGTCGTGAGAGCCATGTGGCCCCCTTAGTACAAAGTAAAAGTAAAGGAAACCTGTTGGTGAGGATGACGGTCACACTCTGGTTGAAAGTGACAGTCACAGTCCTGTTGAGGTTTGAATCCTCCTCTGGATCTGATGAATGGTTACTAAAAGTCCCCAAACCTGAAGATTATATATGTTCAGGTTTACGTGAGAATGCCCAATACCTCCCCCCAGGGCAAGGAGTTTCACAATGGGTGATTTAACTATGTGAGTATGAAATATTTTTTGAATCTTTAGTGGTGTAGGTCATTGCAACTGCCTATTGTGCCAGTCCTTTACAGCCCACTAGCAGACATGACCCCTCAGGCTGGGTGTGCTGGTGCTGATGCCTCCCCCGTGGGGAGTCACCATAGCAGTCATTGGTGTGAACACAAACACTCCCCTCCCTTACAGGGTTCTTTTACACCCACCTTGTATCCTGAGGTGTCAGGTGTGCCCTGGTCAGCTGCTGCAAACAATCTATTATTAGTAGTTCATCAGAAGTGACATAGAGGGTGTAGAATACACAGTTTTGGTGATTTCCACACAGTAGTAAACTGGTCCTGGCCACTGTAACTATGACACATCCTTTGTTTGAACAATATTTTTTCAGTAGCTGTTGTGCAAGAATGAGTACCTCTAAATGTGAAAGATTTTAAACCCATATGTAGAGGTAGGTCACTAGGACAGCTCTACTTTTCACTGGAAGAGCATGGTGCAAAGGTGGGCTTGGTACACTTTCCGTGTATGGCTTTGGGTTGTGGGAAGAAGGGAAGCATGAAAAGATATTTGGGGAGTTTCTTGTATGTAGAAACATCCTTGGACACCAAAAGCCAAAAACTGAAGCATCTTCATAAAAAAATAAGAGTACCCATTAACAACTTTCTTCTCTTTGGATATGTGTTCTTTTTGATTGTTTACTTGTGTTTGAAGGTCAAAGCAAGATGGTAGAAAAATTGTGATGAAAACAAGGATGATTTGCTGTTAGGGTAAATGTAGGTGATAGGACTATCTTTCATAATGTCCAGTTTGTGGGTTTCTCATAAGAAACTGCTTTCCATTTAAAATTTTATATATGGACAGAGAAAAATACTGAGTAGTAGAGATAATAATAAGAGTAAGGTAAAACAAAATTTTCAGGAGATGTGTGATGATGCCTTATTTGATGGCTTTTGGCTGAGGATTTAGACTGGCCTAAAGGAATGAATAGGAGGAGATGGACAGGCAGGCAGGCTATCTGCTTGTGCTCTGCTGCATCCCTTCAGTAGTCACAGATGCCAGATGAACCCCATTAAGTTCTTGATGTAGTTCCTATGTATTAAATCAAATGCTTTGCTTTTTTGTAAATTTCTCTTTTTTTTTTTTTTTTTTCTGTTGCATGGAGTCTGCAGGCAGATTAAATTTAATGGACTATATTTTTCTTCATCCCAAATTCTCAATAGCATAATTTGTGCTTTTTTTTTAAAAAAAAAATCTTCTTGCTGTGCAGTTGTGTGTTACAGCCATGAGCTTTTATGTATTTGGTCTGGCCAGTGCTAAGTACTCGGCATTTAAATTAGATTTTATGCTGATGAACCTTGAACTTTAAGTCTCAGGAGAAAAGATCTGGAACCTGAGATTTAAGATATCCTCCTTCATTTGCCAAAAATGAGCTTAAATAAATCAAGGAAATATTAGCATTCAGTCATAAATTTCATATCCTGGAGCTGATTAGTTTGGGATAAAGGGTGTAACCTGCTATTTACCAGTGCTTCTTTCCAATGTTTGTCTTGTTGAATCAGCATGGAGATTCACTGAAACACCTGATGGGGTATCAATATTTGTAATAAGATTCTAATTTTTTGTTCTTTTTATAGTCCTGTCACCTTATTTTAATTTTACAAGGAGATAAAATGTGACATGGAAAGTAATTATGCAATGCACATTATTTTTAGCCAAAATGTAAATATGATGTCCCAAAGAACCAGTCAAAGACAGAACTGCTGAGACAGATATAAGAGTGCAGTGTTTCAGTATTCTCCATTAGTGACTTCTGCAAAGTCCTCCTACCTATATAATATGCCTCCTTGGTATAACCTACAGAATCAGATTTCTTTTTTTTTTTTTTTAAGCTTAATGGAGCTCCTTTAAGCATCATTTCAACACAAAGAGCTGGCTCACTGAACTGGTTTATATGATTATAAATGTAATCTTTTTCTGGGTCAGAGAAAGCCTATTTTTCTGTGGCTGCAAAAGGAGAAAAAATAATAGCATTTCTTGAACTTTCTATTGTTGTGATAAGCAAAAGCAGATCCAGTTTGATTGCTGAAATATGCACAGATAAGTTGAAAGGAGTGTTATGGCATTTCAATTCACCAAAATGCTTACTTAGGTGGAAAACACATAAATATTTTTCTCTTTATTGATGGAGATTTTTGGTGATTGTTATCAACTCTTGTTTTTATCATCTGAGAAATGAAAAGACAAGGCATTTGGCAAATGAAGGAGGCAAGTGTGTATGTGCAATCTATAGAAGTCTTATTTGCACTGCCTTGCTTACTACTTCCATCCTCTGCACTGAGCAAGTACAGTGCAGAAAACAATCAGCTAGGTAGCACTTTGAGTGCTACAGATTGCATAGTTTCTGAGCATTCTTGAAAACTGCAAAATAGTAGCCAATTGTTATGGTGGTTTATTTTCAATAAATAATGTAGAAATCAATAATTTTAATTTAACTATTTGTGATCATTAAACAGACTACATCTTTTTCTTTGGGAAGGAATTGATTATCCTTTAGAAGTAGTCCTTCAGGTCTTTCAGAGAGAAATATGTGTCTTTTATAGGGACAGCAGCCTTTTTGTTTTGAAGAAATCTTAAGGAAAGTTTGGAGGGTTTTTTTAAGCATGTGAAAATAAATATTATGTGATTCCTAAAATAATTATTTAGCTTTTGCACCTTTTGTTTATTTGTATCTGGTTGTGGTTTATTGTTTGTTTGTCTGGGGCTTTTTTTAATAATATCAGAAATCAGGCTTTATTTTTTACAAGTAACTGAAAAATAGCTAGACTGATTCAGTTTAATATATTGAGCTTTGATTCACTTTAATCTGTTGACTTTTTATCAAGATCCCTACACCACACAAATGTTTGCTGATTCTCTATGGTATCAGCATCACCTCTGAGATAGATGCCTTTGCTGTAGTGTGGGCGATTATAGTTTGTTTGGCTGGTTTTATTCACTAGCCCCCTAATCAAGCCAATTGACCTATGCCTTATTTTCCCTTTTCCTTACTTGTCAAATACCTTATTTCTCTGGTTAATCAATTATTCCAAAGGACAACAAGTAGGACCAATTATTTTTAAACAGTAAAGTGAGATACTATCAGTTGTGTTAAACATAGTAAGTGTAATTGTGAACAGTACCACATATCAGCCTGGATTGGCAGATTTAATCTATAATCATGATTTTTTCATGCCTTGGCTGTTAATGTTTCAAAGCATAGTTACTCAGATTTGCCTGAAATATACATCTTTGAATGTACCTGTTTAAATCCTGAACTGGTAGGAATTTGGAATAACAGATTTATCATCAATGTGGGATTTGGATTTTGAGAAATAATTATGATTAATAAGATGTGCAGTGTTTGAGCAGTAAGTTCATTAAAAGAGTCCTCTGAAAATCCAACTGCATTCAGAAACACTGAAACACATTTTGCAGATAAAAACATACCACTTTTTAATAGCATCGATAGTCAGCTGTAGCTTTAAGAAACATTCATGAGCAATACACCTGCTATGACCAAGAGCCAGATCTCTATGTTAGTTCTGAAAAGTATGCGAGCATAAAAGTTATTAAATTTTCTGAATAGATGCATTACTTCAATTGCCTGCCTGCGAGTGATGGGCCAATATTCAATATGATACAATTAAATTGGATAAATTACATTTTTGCATCCCTTCTTTTCCTGCACAAGTGTTAATGTGAAAACTGCTGACAGGCAGATTTGTTTCCTTGTCCCAAATTATTAATGCTTAGTTTCAAATAAACATTTAATAGGCATTGAAATAGAAAATTTCGTTGAATATTAAAAAAAAAAAAGTTGAAAAAATAATAAAATTAATCCTGATGTTGTCTAATATTGCTGTACTGAGCTTAAATAGGGAGAAACCCTTTTCAAAAGCATTGAAAAATAGCTCAGTTTACTCTTTTCCTCCTCCTTACCCAAGAGGAGGGATTCTGGGATAAAATGTAAGTTTTACTATGTCAATGATTCATGAAGAAATAGTGTTAATGCCTCAAAAAAAGCCAGTTGAGTCCTTAGAATTAGATCCTACTCCTGATTTCATCTTGCTAAACAACTTTTAGGAAATCATTAAAGAATAATGATGATTAAATCGGAGTTTTGTGCCACTAGATTAATAATACCCTTAAATGCCCGTCTAAACTATCCTATGCCTGTATTTTCATTGAGTGAACTATTTACTGATTTACTCTAGGTTCCTTACAGAAGACAGTCTCCCTGCTAATGCAGCAGGGCCACTTAAAGGCTTAAGGTGTCTCATGTCCTGCCAGCTTCTAACACAGGTAGACTTTGTGTTGCTGCCTGCATGAAATATACAGTAGGACAGCGGATGGTGTTTAGGTTCCACTACCGATGTTTTGAATTTGGCTTATGGTTTTGCTACGCATTGCTGACTGTGCTAAATTGCTACCATGATTTGCTTAGCAAAACGTAAGAGAATGTGAACTCTTTTTTACTTCATTTATTTAAAAAAATGGAGCCAAATGTTGCCTTCTGATATGAACTCCAGCATTACAGAACTCTCCCCTTTCAATCCTGATAGCCCTGATGATAGTGCTGGCATATAATTTGTGAATTAAAAATAGTATTTTAGAAAGTGCTGAGGTATCTTAACATGGAAATATTATACTTCTGGAAATCACTTTGTATTTTATAAGTGAGAATAGACCATGCCAGGAGAGATGCAAGAAGTATTATCTAGTACATATTATATAGATACTTACTGCTCTGTGTATTGAACAAGCACAGCATGTTGGAAATACTATGTGAATCAATCCAGTAAAACTGTCTCAGGGATATCTGTTTTCTTACTGAAAGATACTGTAGTAGCTTCTTCAATACAGCTGATATATATTTTAGTTGTCTGTAGATTGTACTTGCAAAGCTTCTTTTAAAAATTAAATATATTGCCCCCAAAGTTCTGTAACAACAAATACTCAATGCACTGCTACTGAGAGAATTCAGGAGACAGAACTTATTAATATTAAAGCAAACCTGAATAATATTACTCCATAGAGAGCCACATAAATGTATGCCTTGCTCATCTCTTGCCCTTCTACTTTTATAACTGTGTAATTTCTGTTTTAAGACAGATGTGGACAATTCTGGATCTAAAAATAATGGAGTATTTCATGTCCTGCTGCTATTTCATCAGAAAAAGTGAAGTTGTAGAACAGCATGTAACCAATCTGACTCTTCTCATTCCTCTAGCGAGAGAGGAGCTCATTTCCTCCCCCTCACCCCCAAGGTCAGAAATGGGGTTTATATCTAGATTATTTTTATTTACATGTTTGGTCACAGCACACTATTCATTCCTGTCACCTTGCTATAACAGAGCTTTCACTATCTTTTTTTTTTTTTTTTTTTTTTTTAAGCCCAACCTGCAGCTTGCAGCAGCATCCAGTTCTGTTTATCATTCTGTTTACAAATGTCAAACAAATGAAAAGCAAGGCCTTTGGACTAACATCTACTTTACTAGGTGTTCTGCTTTGTTGATCCTGAAAACCATCCCCAGAGCACTCAGCCCCTCCTACCAAAGGGAAAGGTCAAAGAATTGCCAGGTTTTTTCTCTAAGTAACCCTCCATGACATAGGCAGTACCCTTAATTTCAGATATAAATTCTGTACAGTGGGGTTCTGTATTTAATATACTGTTGTTTTTAGTTGGAATATCTGACATAGAATTAGAAATGGCATTTGCTTTTCCATAGTAAAGTCTTATTGAAGTGACTGGAACACCAAGACTAACACAGTCAACACAAAACTGCTAAAAGCTCAAATAGAAGATTTTTGTGTGTTGCTTATCAACTTGTTCAGCTCAACTGGATGGTGTGATATTCAGGAAAAAATAAGCAGTCTCTAGTGTTAGCAGGGACAGATACACAGAAGGAAAGAAATGTAAACTGTTTGGGAAAGCTTGCCCTTAATTACCTTCATCTGTAACATGAGGGCATAAGGCAAGGGGGCAAGTTACAGTAAAAAAGCTCAAACCAAACAAAACAGTCCAAATATGTCTAAACTTACAACAGTGGTAATGTGACATGATTGCTTGGGTTACCCAGTTTGGCTGTCAGCCTCTGAGTGTTACACGTGCCTCCTGAATAACAGCACAGGGAGAGGTATCAGAGTGCATTTCAGAGCACAGAGAGGCTGAAGCCTGACCACAGTGAAAGTGGGCTGTTTCCAGGAACTCAGAGCTAGAAGGACAATGGTGCTTTCTGAGTTTGGATCCGGACAGATCTGAAAAGTGTGCAGTCCATGTATGCATCAACACTATGAAAGTACATTGATGGGGCAGAGTCCCTCAGCAAACAGGCACACTTAGCCACTTAAAAACTGCAGAGAAAAGAGATTCAAACATCCTCAAGAATATCAAGGAAAAAAAGTCACATTGTCTTCACTGGCCATAACGACACGTAGAAATGCAGTTCTTAAGATGTTATTTGAAAAGCCTCACAGACAGTGCAGGAAACTCTATTTGTCTCAGAAAGATGAAGGGCTGAGCCAACCCTGCTGGGATTAATGCAGTCACACTGTTTCATGTGATATAAATCATTTTTCATCATTGTGAAATACAAAGCTAATATCCAAAGCAAACCGAATACCAATCCATTATGATATCAGATAAATCCAGATATTTGGTTTTGGTCTGTTGGTGTCCTCTGATTTCTTTCCTAAGGGCACAGTGAACCACTTTGATTTCATAGGAGATGGAAAACAGTTCATCATGGCAGTTGAACCTGACACTCCTGCTGAGTAAAGTTCAGGGGTTTTTGTTGTTCTTGGGTTTTGTTGTTTTATCAAATGTAATGCCCATAAGAGAGAAATGTTCCAATAACGAGCATGACTCAGCATGGTTTGATTTGCACTATTAATCAAGGGGAAACAGAGCCAAATTTATCTTTTATACAACAAAAAAAAATTATGTCAGAGCTTATGTCAGTCTGAATTGAAACTGATTGATGAGAATAATTCTCTGAGAAGGAAATGGATTTTCTTGAACATACTTCGTATCCTCTGCTTTCAAAGACTAGCAGGCAAATTATATTGCTTTGTAGCGATGATGTCTAGGTTATACAGTTTGATCATTCTGGCTTTAGACCCTAATGCTGATTCAAATAGATAATACTGGTGTTTTAAATTATGAAACATAAACATAAAAGTATTAAAGCATTCATTGTGTGAACAGGGGTCAAGATAAAGTAACTTCAAAAAATTACATCTGAAAATTGCGGTGGCTGAATTTGGATTGCTCCCCACTTTCCCGGTCCCCTCCCTGGGCCATGTGTTCGGCCCGCGTGGCCCCCAGAAGCAGAGACAGACACACACCAAGGGCAGGAAAGCAAAGAGAGCTTTAGTCACTGGGCCAGGTCTTTTATAGGCTTCACAGCCAATCGGATTCAAGGGGAAGGGTTAACAATAGGCCAATCAGGGAAGGAT
>JAWWEE010000419.1:0-11292 GCA_035221455.1 Xenops minutus | reverse complement strand
CTGGACTCTCCAGCAGCTCCACATCCTTTGGATGTTGTTCCCAGGGCTGGAGGCAGCTCTGCAGGGGGGGTCTCACCTGAGGGGGCAGAGGGGCACAATCCCCTGGACCAGCTGCCCACCCTGCTGGGGATGAGCCCAGGCTGGGGTGTCTCACAGCATCAGGAACCAGAGCCCTGGAGCTGCCCCTGACCCCAAGCAGGACAGACACAGCCTGGCTGGGGGTCCCTCCCAGCCCTATCACCCCAGAGCAGATTTCCAGGGAACATCCCTCAGCACTGTGACACTGGCACTGTTTCTCCTATTCCCATCCCCATAGCAGCCTGGCATCACTCTGCCATGGGCACAGCTTCGGGCAGGGAGCAGGCTGGGCAGAGCCCATCTGGGCACAGCCTCAGCCCTGTAAAGGGCAGCAATCTGGATCTGTGTGCAGGGAGCATCCTCTGGAGCATCCCTGTGGTGGCTGGAATGGGAAACTCCCCATTAATCCTTAGTGCTGGGCCAGGCTGCCCATCCAGCTCAGCCCTGCTGGGGTTTTGGGGCCAGGGAGAGCAGAACCATCACGCCTTCAGCATTGTTCCCACTCCCAGGTTGGGCTGTGACCCCAAATCCACAGTTTGAGTGCAGCCTGGAGCGTGTAAACCCTTTTATTTCAGATAACTGGGGATGAGCATGGGGGACACCCTGTCCTCCACCCCAGCAAGGTGCAGATCTACACCCTGGGTGTTATTCTGGCTGCTTTTCATGTGCCTTCCCCAGCTGGGTTGGATGCACCCTTGGGAACCTTGTCCCATGGGATGCCACGTGGAGCAGAGTCCCAGAGGTTAATGATACGAGGTGCTAAAAATAGGGGATTTATCTCCAGACACACGACCTTGTGCATTTGGGGAAAGGGGCAGGAGGAAAGGCAGGATGGAGCTGGGATCAGCAGGAGCTCTGGGCTGGTGGGTGCAATGTGGAGGTTGGAGTGGTCTTGGGGGTGCTTGGGGGTGCTGATGTTGGAAGGGAAGAGCAAGGGAGACTCCTGCTCCTTCCAGGGATCATTCCTGGTGGAGGGGATGGAGCAGTGACTTCCAGCCGTGCTGGGGGTTTGCTCCATGACTCAGTATCCCAGTGGGTGACAAGAGGGTGGTGGTGCCTTGTTGAGCTGCTCCAAGGCTGGCAGGGAGGGGGCTGTAAATTCCCAGGGAAAACCTTCCCCCTTTGCTCAGGCAGGGCTTGCTCACCCAGCACGTCTCTCAATTCCACCCCTCCCTCTGCACCTCCCACGGGTCATTTTAGCATTTAAACCTCCCCAGGTAAATCCTCTGCTTTATTACACCCTAAAAAGCCATCAGATGCCCAGGCCTGAGGTTTGATGCTGCCCTTCCCCCCCGGCACAGACAATCTGCTGGGATCTGGGTGCCCAGGGAGGGCTGTGGGTAATCCCTCCGTGTCACATCCCATCCCTAATCCTCGCCCTGTCCCTCGCTGAACTGGCCCCAGGCAGGGAAAGGAGCACAGGATGGGCCTGGGATGGGCTTGGGATGGGGGAGAGCTGGGCCAAAACCTGCTGGGGGGGGCAAGGAGTGGTGCCAGCCCAGCTGGGTCACAGTGGGTTTGCACAAGGACATGTCCCTGGCACAAGGGAAGGCTGGAAGGGGCCACCCAGGAGAAGGGAGCTATTCCAGGTTTGGAGGACCTGGGAGCCAGATTTGCAGGAGCAGCATCACCATCCCCTGAGTACGAGGAGGACTTTGTCACCATGAGGGTGACAGTGCTGGGACAGGGTGCAGGGTGGCTGTGAAATCTCCTTCCCTGGAGCTTCCAAAAGCTCTCTGGACACAGTCCTGGGAGACATGTCCTCCCTGAGCAGGAGGGTTGGACTGGATCACCTCCAATCTGACCCAGTCTGTGCTCCTGTTTCCAGTTTGGAATCTGGGGACAGGGCACCCAGGGGGAGCTGGGCTGTGGGACCAGTCCCCTCTCCATCACTGGTGTTTGGGTCCTGCATCCCCAGGGACCAGCAGGCTGCCCAGGGCAGTGGGCACAGCCCCAAGGCTGCCAGAGCTCCAGGAGCCTTTGGATGATGCTCTGAGGCACAGGGTGGGATTGTTGGGGTGTCTGTGCAGGGCCAGGAGCTGGACTGGATGATCCTTGGGGGTCCCTTCCAGCTCAGGGTATTCCATGAGTCTGTGACCCCCTGTCTGAGCATCCCAACAGGTTTCTCAGCACAGACCTGCTTTGTTGGGTCTCCCACTGTCCCCACACACAGGAAAATGGCCAAGGTGACCTGGACACAGCCCAGCAACCACCTTCACCCAAGGCTGAGTTGTGTCCTTGCTGCTTCCTGTGCACACAGACCATCTCCCATGGCTTTTCCAGCATCATTTCTGGTGCTGGATGGGTGCCCAGGATTTGTGAAGAGCTACCTTGGCATGGTCCAGCTTTCTCCTCAGACTCCTTAAGGGGGAAAAAGTAGTTATGGGACAACAGTGGGACAACTCACCCCATGGAGGTGTTCCCCATGGAAAGAGGTGACTGGGAATGTGGTGGGAAAACCCCCAGCAGCCCTGAAAACAAACAGGGAGAGGGAGGCAGGTTTTTGACCACAAATTCTTGCATTTTGCTAATTATTTTTTTACAGTTTAAGCAGCAGCTGGGCGAGCTGGAACCTTGTTGCTCCTCTGCTGAGCAACAGCAGTTGGAGACCTCTCTGCTTGAGAGGAGAAACCCGTGGTTGTGGTGGTGGTGGTTGTGGAATCAGTCCGTGTGGAATCGTGGCAGTTGGAGGGTGTGAGTGTGGGGAGGCTGCCAGGGAGAGGCCATATCTTTTATTAGAGCAACTGATATGGTTGGGGAAAAAAAGCTCCAAAGCAGATAAGCTTTTGGGCTCACAAGTCTTTATTCAGCTCCTAAATAGAAACAGCTCAGTCAGATCACTGGGTTTATTTTAATCAATTTTAGATCTGAAAAAAAAGGAGAACCAACTGGTGAGCTGAAAAGCTTCTTTTTTTTTTTTTCCCCTCTGGTGTTTTTTCCCCCTGTTTTGTTTTGTTCCCCACAAAGCCCCATCCCTGCAGTGGGGCTGGATGGTGCTGGGAGTGCATTGGCAGAGATGCTGGATGGGGTCGTGACATCCCAAATTTTGGCTTTCTATGTCCCCCGAGGAGACTTTGTGTGAGATGGAGGCCAGGATTCCTGGATCCTCTCCCAGGCTATTGCAGGCTTTGGGGAGATGCTGCCCAGCTGCTTTGTGACTCAGTTTCCCTGCAGGAATGGCAGAGAGGATGCTCCCAGTCCAGCATGGATTCTCCCCTTGGTCACTGTAACCCCCTCAGTCCTGCTGGCAGGACCTCTTGATGTCCCCAGGCTGGAGATACTCAACTCTGTGGGCACCAGGGATTTGCCTTCACCCATCCATGGTGGGTGGACATCATCACCCCTGCCCACTGTCTCCAGCCCCTGAGTTCTCCTCTCCTTGGGTAACACAACATTTCCTCTTCCAAGGAGAAAGGAATGATGTTGGGTGTGTGTCCTTCTTGCTGGTGCACCCAGTGGGACCAGCACCCAGTGGAACCAGCACCCAGCACCCAGTGGAACCAGCACCCAGCACCCAGTGGAACCAGCACCCAGCACCCAGTGGGACCAGCACCCAGCACCCAGTGGCTTCCCTGCTAGGGGCACAGTGCTGCCCTGGGCTCTTGCAAGAGTTAAAGGGGTAGGAATCCTTCTTGCTGCCCAAGTGACCCTTCTCCAGCAGGAAAGCAAAGAGGTTTGGCCAAGGGGTGGTGGAAACATGGTGGAACAAGGACTTGGACCTGCTTTCCACTGGTATTGCTGTGCTCTGGGATGTCTTGCTGTGCCCATCTGACCCCAGCCAGCTTGGGGATGTGGAGGAGAGCAAAGGCTGCCCTTTTTTATTAAGAACATGATGGACTCTGCCACTTGCTCTGCCTCAGTTTGCCTCTCCCTGTCAAATCCAGCAGGATGTTTTTCCCCTTCCAACACCAAGTGCTTTGGGATGGGTGAGATGGAGGCACCCAGGAGAGGTTCTGCAAGGGGCATTTCCTTCCAGACCACCAGCAGTGGCAGCTCCAGCACGTGCAGCCTCCACCCCTGTGCTTGGTCCTGCTGCTTCCCTTCACAAAATCATAGAATCATGGAATGATTTGGCTTGGAAGGAACCTTAAAGACTGTCATGTTGCAGCCCCCTGTCCAACCTGGCCTTGGACACTTCCAGGGTTCCAGGGGCAGCCACAGCTTCTCTGCCCAACCTGTGCCAGGGTCTGCCCACCCTCCCACCTCAGCTGCCAGAATTGAGGACGTGCTGTGGTGATGGAAACATCCCACACAGAGAGAAGGGAAAGAGCAATCAGCATCCAGGGCTAAGCCAGCAGCTCTCGGGGCCAGTGGCACAGAGAGGCTCTTCCTCTGGGCCCAGTGATGCCAACCCAGCCCCATGAGCAGCCTGGCTGGGCAGAAGGGTGGTGGCATCAAAATGCAAACCCTCTTCTTCTTACAGCTTTGGGGCTGCTGCTGCCTGGGAGGTGCTGCCTTAGGAGGCTGGGTTTTGTCTGTCCAGGCAGTGCTGAACCTCTGGCACCCCAGTGCTATATCAGCTCTGATGATCCTGGGAAAGGCAGAGTGGAAAGGGCTTCTTTGACTGCATTGCACTCAAAGGGCTTCACGTGGGGGCAGGAAACACAGAGGCACGGGCTTTATAAATATTTGATGGAGTCCCTCCAGCAGCACAGCCCCCCCTCACACATCCCCCTGACACACAGACAGGAGAGCTGGAAACATTTCCCACCGCCTGCAAAAAGCCCCCAAATCCCCCATGGCCGGGGTGGGAGCACGGAGGGGGTTTGGCCCTTGGCAGAGGTTTTGCTCCTTTACAAGGTTTTGGAGCTCCAGCTCCTTTATTTGCTCGGTAAGGTGAGCCCAGCAGGGCTGGCACCAGTAACCAGAGATGGGCAAGGCTGGGGTCAGGGCTCTGATGTGTGGCAGATTCGAGACAGTGCCTTTCATGTTGAAACCCGAGCTTTATTGGTGTGGGGCAGAGCTAAGCACTTCCAGACGGGATCCACTGGGATCCACATCCCAGTGTTCCAGTGGGGGCTGCGTTTGGGGTGACCCCATTGCCAGGGGCTGCGTTTGGGGTGACCCCATTGCCAGGGGCTGCGTTTGGGGTGACCCCATTGCCGGGGGCTGCGTTTGGGGTGACCCCATTGCCGGGGGCTGTCCCATTCCTCCTCCCTTTGCACAAAACTGGGTAACATCCAACCCCCCAGAATTTTACCATGAGCTGCCCCAGGCAGGGAAAAGGAGGGGGTTTTAAATATGGTTTCATTTTTATTTGCCTTTATCCCTTGTCAGGTTTGACTGGACACCCCTGGCTGGGGTGGGGAGTGCATCCTAAAGGAGCTTGATTACATTTCCAGACGAATAACTGCGGCAGATAAAGTTCAGGGCGGATAAATACAGGTTGAGGGCTCTTTGTGCATGGACTAGAAAGAGGAAATGCCTTTTTCCCCCCCCTATTTTGAGCTCCAGCACTGATCTGTGGAGAATGGGAAATGTCAACCTGCTGCTGAGCGCCTTTGCAGGGCAGTGAGCTGGTTTTGCAGCTGAAAAATGTGGATTAAATGATTTTGTTTGGCCTCAACTCCCTCTGTGTGGCTCGGGGTAGGGGCAGGATGTGTCCCTGGGCTGCTGCTGGGCTTTCCCAGCGCCTTGGCATCACCTCTCCTCCCTGGGCAAGGGGGGGAGCTCGGTGTGAACTCCCCACCCTGCTCCAGTTCTTGCTGGAGAGCTGAGTGATGAGGCAAGACAGCAGAAATTGGGTTACTGCTGGCCGTGGGAAGCGCTTCCATGTGTGCTGGGAGCTGGGCTTTCCACAGCACCTGGGAGCTCGGAGTCTGAGCACCCCTCAGCCTGTTTCTGAGGTGAGAAAAATTGGGTTTTTTCAGTGTCTACACTCGGCATGTGCACGTCTTCGAGGTGCTGATGGATTAACTCTCTCCAGGCTCCCCTCCAGTGATGGTGGGGCAGCATTCCCAGGAATTCCCTGCACTTGGTGCTCCCAGCATCATCCCCTCTCCCCTGTGGGTTTTACTTTGGGATCTTGTCCTTAGGGTGGTCTCAGCAAGGATTTACCCCCTCTCCAGGCTCCCCAAAGCAGAGGAGCATGGAACATGGAAAACCTCTCCATCCCTGCCTGGCTTTAATGCACCACCTGTTAAACCCTCAAGCCTCAAGGGCTGGTGCCACCAGGACATTTTGGCAGTGCTGCTGCCTGCCCTGCTGGGGCTGTGCCACTGAGGAGCTGGGAAATCCGAGTGGGAGGGAGCAGGATTAGGTTTCCCCCTCTCTGGCCGTGCCGTGGCTGGCGGAGAACAAGAGCTCCAGTGTCTGAGCCATCAAACCATCCCAACACCTATTTTTTCCTTCCCCCTTTCTGCTGCTGGGGTTGTAAAGGAAAACTGAGCCTGAGGAGATGATTTCTCCACGGGGCTCATGGGCATTGCTGTTTTTTCAGCTGTTGTGTCCATCCCAGGGAAAGAAACCGGCTCCTCCTGGCAAAAAATACAGTGGAAAAGGGGGCAAAAAGCTCCTTCCCGATGTGAGACTGGGAGAGCCAATGTTTGCTGTCACTCAGGAGCTGGTGGGCCTGTGGAAATGCCAGGGATGCCCTCGGGTGACCTGGGAAATGTGTAATCAGCCCAACCATCTGTCTGGGAGATTTGGGTGCGTGGAGCAGCTCAAGCTGTCACCAAAAACCCACCCAGCTCCCAGCAGGGCTCCTGCTGGTGGCTTTGGGATGCTGAACCTCCAGTGACCCACCCACCCAAAGGAATCAGCTGCTCCTTGGGGCTGGAGAAAGACCCTCATGAGGACAAGATAACCAGGGAGTTGTTTGTTTTCACCAGCCTTGATGGGCAACAGGCAGGAAGATTCATGAAGGTGTCATGTTAAGTGGGAATAATTAGTTCAGGTCCCCACCAAAAGCCTCTTAGGGGTAATTAGGAGAGTAATTAGGAGAGGGGAGGCTGCTCTCCAGCAAGGTGCAGCCCCCCATTTCCCCCCCCCCCATGTGCCCCCACAGATCCTCCTCCTCAGTTTATTTTTTATGGGACAAAGCCTTGGGTGTGGAAAACTTTTTTTGAGCTCTTCTGGCATCTTGGGTCCTGCTTAAAAGCTCTTGTGTCTTTGAGGATTTTTGGCTTCTAGTTTTGAGGCATTAAGGTGGAAATTTCTGGTCTTCTCTTGCCACTAAAGGGGACTGGAAATGAGCTTTTGTCTCTGTGTCTTTGCTGGGGAGAGCCAAGAGGTTCAGTCAATGCCCTCGGTTCTGGAGCCTGCAAGAAGAAGTTAAAATACAGGAGGAATTGTAAAAAAAAGAAGGGACAGGAGAAGTCCCTTCACTGTGTGCCCAGCAGCACCAGCAGACATGATACAACCCATGGCAATGAGGTTCCCTCTCCCTTTGGCCTCCCCTGGGGCTGTTCCCCCTTTTATAGGTCTGGCTGGGAGGAAACTCGGATTTTCCAGCCCAGAATTCCGTCTGGAGGAGTGGGGGAAGCAGGGAAAGACGAGCTGCTGTGACAGGGGGGGTGAGACGTGGATGTCCCTCTGCAGGGATGTGTCCTGGTCCTCAGCATTCCAGGGATGGGAGAGGAGCCCCTGCCTGTCCCTGTCCCCTCTCCTGAATTACTTGCACTTCTTTTGGAGGTTGGCAAACTGAGGCACGTGGTGATTTATGCCCTGGGAGGGCAATGTGGCCATGTCCAGAGCCCCTCAGCAACACCACAGATACTTGTCTTGGCCAAACTCCATCTCCATGGCCTGGGTAGGGAGCACGGGACCATCTTCTCCCAGAGGGGTAGGGCGAGTGCTCCTGGGGCCCATCCGCTCTTCTGGGTCTCCTCCTGGAGGGAGACAGGGAGGGTGTGAATCCCAAAGTGCCAATTAACACCATCCTGCAGCCAGGAGGCCACTGGGAAGGTGTTGGAGGCCACTGGGAAGGTGTTGGAGGCTTTTGGGAGGGTGTTTAACAGACATAGCAGCCGTCCCTGTGCCAATCCCCACGAAGGGAAGGAAAAACCCCAAATATATATATATAAAAAGTCCTGTTTGTCAGCTCTTTGGAGAGCAGAGTCTCAGGGAGCTCTGAAACGAGCCTTTGTGGAAGGTGAGAAAAGCTCCAGACAGTTTTGCATGTTAAGCTGCAATAGGATTATGGAGCAGAGCAAATTAAATCAATTCTGTAATGACTGGGGGAGCTCCTACTGGCCATGCTGGCACCCGGCAGGGTGGACTGGGGGGCTCAGACCCACCCTGGGCATCTGGGGTGGGGTGGTCTGGGCTCTGTGGGCAGCCAGGGAGGGCAGGATTGTCCAGGGAATGCCTGTGTTGCCATAGCAATCTGCAATCCCATGGGAATTAATGAGTCTGGACACTGTGAATGCTTGGGGTGGAGCGGGGCAGGTGGCAGGGCTGGGGGGCAGGTGCCCCCTGTGCCAAGCTCTGCCCAGCCCAGCTGGGTTTGCCCCATCCCATGCAGGCTGTTCCTGTTCCCCCATGGGTGGGTGGGGTGCTCTGGGCAGGAGGATGGAGGGCACTGCAGGTTTGGGGTGTGCTGCTGAGTGGGTACCACGGTGCCCCAGCACAGGACTCTCCCCACCCCTGGGTGCCCAGGGGGGTCTGCAGAGCTCAGTTTTGTCCCTCTGCTGCCTCAGCCAGGCTTTGGGAAACCTCCTGCTGCCCTCCCACGTCCACCAACAACATCAAGGGCTCCAAACCCACAGCCCTGGGGCAAAATTCCATGTTTTGAGCCACTGTGGATGCACAGGAGCCAAAGAGCAGTCTCTGGGGTGCTGAGAGCTTGGGGGCACCCCAGGGGTGCCACCTCAGTGCCCTGATGCAATGCCAAGGCTCCCTTGTGCCTCTTCTTTTGAGGCAGCAGGAGGAGAGGACTTTTGTTTGCGTGTTTGGGTTTCTTGTGCTGCGTCTCCCTGGAGGGGAAAAGCAGAGTGCTGGGAGAAGAGGTGTGAGATACAATCCACGTCAGGACAGTCTCTGTTGCTCGTGCCAGCTTGGGGATATTTATTGTGCAGTGGGGGAAGAGCTGGCACTAATCCATGGAAGAAATGGGATGAAAGATGACAGTGGAGACAGGCAATCCCGAGGAGGAGGAGGAGGAGGTGCTGTTTGAAGAGCTGAGTCTGATCCAGGGCACCTGGACTCGGTGGTTTGTTCTATTCCCTGAGGGAGGATTGAACGCTCAGGAGTGTCCATGTCCATTTTTGGGATGTTCCCACATCCAGGCCAGCTCCATTCCCCTCCCACTGCCCGTGTTGGCAGCGGGGAATCGATACAAAGCCAGAATAATTGCTGCTCCTCAGTAAACGTTAATGATTATTTTACTTGCATAAAACAAGCGGCCTATTAAATCAAAATACACTGGGGTTTGGGCAGCTGTTAGTCAGGGGCTTAATTAATCTGAGGAACAATGAAGTTACACAAAACAACTGGCTGATGCTCACATCATGTCTTAGGAGTGGGTTTTCCGCTGGTGTGAACATCCATCCCCCATTTCCACCAGCATCCTGCATTCCCAAACTCCATCCGTGCCTTCCAGCTCCTCCTCCTTGGCTCTGCCTTGGGAATCTCCATCTCAGGCAGCTTTGGAGGTCTCTGACATCACTCCTTGGGCAGAGCTGTGTTGGCCGTGGTGGGACATGGAGGTGTTTTCCTGAAGCAGCAGCTCCTGGTGACACCAATTTGCTGTCTGGAGCAGCTTTCCAACAGATTTATTTTTAACTCACAGCCTTGGATGGAAGAGTGGAAATTCAGCGATGTTTTGTAGTGGGAAAAGGATTGTGGAGTCTTTTAAGGTTCAGAAAAAAAATGTTTTCATTCCAGTTTCATGTGCCAGTTAATATTATTTCAACTGTTTATAGTATCCCTGAGTCACGTGTTGGGAGGAGTTATTAAGGTTTTCTATATAAAACACCAGCAAAGGGTTTACAGGGGGTGATTAATTGAAAATCTCTCATGGAAAATATCGAAATAATCAACATTTTTCTGGTGACGTGTTCTCAGTATAAATGTGTTTTCCTGGAGAAAGAGGCTTTGGGCCCCTGATGGATTGCTGATCCTGGCTGTGTCCTTCCAGGCTTGCCAGCGTGGTCACATCCAGCATCGCCCTGGAGGGCACAGGCCACATTGCTGTTGTTCCTGCCCTTTGGCATCACTCCATCCTGGCAGGGCCAGACCCATTCCCACCTCATCCTCTTCCCTGTGCCCCTGTGGCACACAGGGCTGAGGGGCTGCTGCTGGGAGCAGGGATTTGGGCTTCCCTGGGCTCTCTCACTGGCTGGCCACCCAAACAGACCTTTGGGGTCTCAGCTTTTTAGTTTTGCTGTTCATTTTGGAAGTGTCATGGGCAGAGGAAGGGAGGCAGAGACAAGAACCTGTGCTTGGCACCAGGATGGAGAGAGATGGGATGTCAATCTGGTCCTTGTGCTCACCTGCACAACCTTGTCCCATTCTCCAGGTGCTTTCCCCCTGATTCAATCCCCCTTTCCCTCTCTCTCTCTGTCCACCTGTTGGGATGTGGAGCAGGCTGGTTCCCTGTGTCCCTGCTCATGCTCTCCACACACGTCCTTTCCCCTGCTTTGGCCTTGTCTCATGCCCCAGATGTGCCAGAGGCTGCTGGATGGGCACAGACATCCATATCATGGGATAAAATCACTTCCATGCCCAGCTTGCCTTTCCAGATCTTCTCCCAGAAGGAGCCTTCTCATCTCCAGCCCCCGGTGTGGTGCAGGAAGAGGCTTGTGGGCTCCCCAGGATGGACCTGGAGGGAGGAGGTGTGTGGGCTCCTTGGAATGCTGTGTTTTCCTGGGGTTCATCACTCTGGAGCTGCTCATCTCTGCTCTCTGGGGATGCTGCCAGATGTACCAGGGAAAGGACTTGGCCACCTCACTTTGTCCCCACCAACCTGAGCTCCAGCCATGACCCAAATCTGCATCCCAGCTGCCTGGGGAACCACCAAATTTCATGTCAAATTTTTATTTCCTCTCTAATTCCCTCAGGGAAAACTCCTGAGCTTCCATCTGCAGCCAGGAGGGCTGTGAACACCCACAGCCTGGGGTATCCCTGCCAGCCACCACCCAGAGCTGCTGGGACGTGGGGTGGTGCTCCCACCCTCCCAGGGTTCCTGGGATGTGGGGTGGTGCTCCCACCCTCCATAGAGTTCCTGGGATGTGGGGTGATGCTCCCACCCTCCCCAGAGTTCCTGGGACGTGG
>JAWWEE010000418.1:0-11298 GCA_035221455.1 Xenops minutus | reverse complement strand
CACCTCCAGGGCTGGGCACTCCAACCCTCCCTGGGCAGCCCCTGCCAAGGCCTGACCACCCTTTCCAGGGAGAAATTCCTCCTCCAAGAACTCTTCCTGAAATTCTTCCTGCATCCTTCACATTATGTAAGTTTCTCCCCCTCTCCAGCTTCCTGAACCTTTCCCTACGTAATCTAACTACAGATCTTCCTTCTGAACTATTCAACCCACACAAATAACAATCTTTTACAGCACCTGTCGAGCGAGCTTGTAAACCCCAAGAATTTCATTTTCTGAATCAGATGTACCATTCCAGAGATTCTAAAATGGGTAAGGTATCAAAAAAGCAAAATGCATCCTTTTAAAAGCCAGATTAGGTAATGCAACTTCCACTGATGCCTGAGCTTTTTTTATTTACTGACAATTCAAAGGAATTTGTATTTTAATGGAATTCAGGACACAGCAGTAATGGAGAAGTTACAGCTGTGCCCATGACAGGATTGTTACAAATATATAGGACATTCCAAGTAGAAAAGACTCTTCTGAAATCAGAAAATTCTTTGAAGAGCACACAGAGCAGGCTTTTTAAGATGTTAAGCTCAAAACTAAATATTTTGCAAAGGTACTCGAAGCATTAGGTTCAGTTAATTTAAGTACAACCAGGGCTGCCAGGCTGAAAAATACAATTTAAAATGCTCAAGCTGGAAAACTTGCAGGATCTCCAACACTCAGAGCCACATTTAATTCAACTGCACACTGAGGAGTTTCAGTAATCAGCTTTTCACCTCAAAACAAGTATTCAGCCACATCTATAAAGGTGTCTGCAGGCTTTTAAAATGTCACTTTTGAAGTGCAATTACAATCCCTTCTTAGACAATGTTATAGGCATTCATGTATTTTAAATTGCCTCAGCCACAGTTCGGGATGATACAGATGGAATTGAGAGCAATTAAAGAGAAATACAGATGGATAATTAAGAATAAAGCTTAGAGTTCAGTACACAAAGCCCCAGAAATCAAGTTGATTATGAATTATTCTGCCACGACCTGGGACATGGAGGGGTAGAGCCGCACAGGATGTATGCAAATCATGGATATGCAAATCAGCATAAACACATACCTTGTTTTCCCCACTACAGCCACTGTTGTCATCATTATCAACATCATCATCATCTTCTCCCTCCTCTTCTTCCTCCTCCTCCTCCTCCTCCTCTTCCTCCTCCTGCAGTGGGATGGTGCCATCGTAGCCATAGCGGCTGAGCAGCTCCTGGATTGGCATATCGCTCTCCTGGGCAAGATCCAAACAAAGTTTGGGATTTTAGCATGGACATTCCACATCCCATAGCTGCCCTACAGCACAAAGTTGAGCACCTTAACAGTGGGATGATTCACACACACCCCCCAAAAATGGCCACTCAAGAATCAATGGACAGTCAAGGTCTGAAGTTTGGGCTCCTAAGAAAAACGTGTGGGGTTTTTTATGCAGGATCACTTTATTTCCCAAGTCTTTATAAATTTACAGCAGACCTCACATACCAACAATCTCCTAAAGCTCATTTAAAGAGCTTGGTTTTATCCTCCCCCTTCAGTATCCAGAGCAAACACACTCCTTATTGGAATACATATTGATATTCCCACTGATGCCCAAAAACAACCAGAAAAAATGGTGGTAATTTAGCACACATTTGTGGGAAAAATGATAAATTGTGTGTCAGCAGCAACTGCTTCACACAGACAGCTGAGGTTCTGAGGCAGGAACCTGTCCTGGTGCAAGGCAGGAATTCCTGCACTGACTCCAAGAATTCAGCACAACCAGAACTTGTAGTAATATCAAATCTTTGTTGGGGAAGTTGTGCTACAGGGACAATCCTACAGAGTTCTACAACCCTGCTCTGGGACACAAAAGGACACCCAAAATGCACCCCTCAGTCCCCCCCCGTGCCTCTCTTCCTTCTGGGCAAAACAAAAAGGGAGGGTTTGGATGGGGGTGAGGGACCACCTGATATCCAGGTGAAGTTATTAATGTTTGCACACTCACAGATATTTTAAGCTGGTTGTCTACAAACCCACTCACAGCTGGAAGCAAATCTGCTAAAATATGTACACATTTAAAAATCTTGATATTTAGAAAGCTGGTCCCCTCTGTAGAGACACTGCAAGTGATAGACAGTTCTCAAATTTAGTGGCTCCCAGACTGTTACTATTTGCATTCACTTTATTAATAAAAATTATTAGTTGCTGGGTCTGCAAATTACTTCTTTTATTACTTTTTATACGCAGTATCCAGCCTGCAGGGGCAGTATGTGATATCCCTAAGGAGATTTTTCACAACAGAAGCTTTCAGAGAGCATTTTAAAATTCTCTTTCTCACAAGATCAAATCATTTGTTTATTATTTGGAGGTGTCTGCTTGGTCTAAATAGTTTTTCTCAGTAATTAATGTGCCTCTTGGCTGATAATTAGATATTTCTGGTTGTTGTCTGACCCTTCCTAAGGGCCCTCACTGATCAACACATTTCTAGTTTCTGGAAACACTCAAAATCCCAATTATAAAAGACGAGTTAGTTCTGCTCTGTAAAAATAACACAGGGGTTACCAACACTCACTGTATGCATGTTTTATTTTATTTTACTTCAAAGAACTAAGCCATTCTACCACTTACTGCTCTACTCTTTGGTTAGGCTTTACACACAGACCATGTGGACCTAAATGTCCTCCCGTTCCCTCTTGCTTCCTTGGTCCCCATCGTATCATTTTATGGAAAGAACTCTGAGAAGTGGGGAATTAATATTTTACTGACACAGACAACATGAAAGGACTGTGGTCTTAATTAAAACCTGGCACAGCTTGCAGAAGAATCCTACTCTTAACTATCCAAATGTTCCCCAGTGCATTTTGGAAGGTAATATACTTTCTTTAAGCCTATTTGTAGAACCAGCTGAGAATTAAAAAACGTTTTTACTGCAATTTGCAGGTATGTGGGAACTGTGTAACAGGAATATTACTGACTCCAGGTTATCTAGGAAACGGGGGTTGTAATTACAACATTTTTCTTAGGTAGAGTCTCTTAACTTCAAATAGTCCATTACAACTCAAAAAGCTCCAAGGACCTGCCAACTCTCTGAGAGAAAATCCAAACTGTTCTTTCTCGATTGCTTCAGGATATTGCAAAACAGAAAAGGTTCAAAAAGGCACAAGGATTACCCAGGACGTCAAAATTCCTCATGTGGAAGAAGTGTCCAAGGCCAGGTTGGACAGGGCTTGGAGCAACCTGGGCCAGTGGAAGGCAAACCTGCTATCCCACAGCTAGAGGTGGCCACTGCACATGAGGGGACAAACTGAACAGTTGTCATGTGGTGACAGAATTACACAGAATATGAAGGGAAAACTCCACATTTTCAACTTAAAACCCACATGACACACACGTGGAGCTCCATTTCTCACTTGATCTTGATGAAGCATATTGAGATTAGCCAACTATTTATTTAGCTTATGTTTACCATTTAATATCAACCTGGAAATTACCAGAAAGAGGCGATCATTTACACTGGAAATAGAGATTAAATGCACTAATTAATTTAAAGTCATATTGGCACAATCACTTATGCTAAATAGGATTTGTACACTGAATATGCATCTGTGAATCATTAATGAGCTGTTCTGGAGGCCTCTGCAGACAACGAGGCCACAGACAGTACCTAAATTACTTTGCATTTATAATAAACCTACTTGGTAATTTAAGGGTATTATTCCTGCCTGAGAAATAATTGAAGACAATACAGAAGTGACAGCACAACCTGAAATTACCAGAGAGAAATTATTACTTACACTGGAAATACAGATTATATGCACTAAATTAATTTAAAGTCATATGGGCATAATCACTCAGGCTGAATAGGATTTATACATCGTTTCCCCTGCGTCTTCCTTCAAAATGAGGATATTACTGTATGCTCCACTACATTATTAAACAGTTATTTGTGTAAAAATGCAAAAGAAATGTCAAATTATGAAGTTGTGCTTTTTCAAATAAAAATCTATAAGCACTAATAGGTGCAAGTGCTTTATAAAATAATAACTTGCATTAATCAGGTGGAATATACAAGTTTAGTCAGAGGATATTTTAACTTGTAGTAACTCTAAAATGCAAATCCTATGCCAGGATGCAAAACCTATACCATAAAAATATGCAAAAAGAAACTAAACAAGTACAGCTTTATACATTTATTAAGTAGTTATGTACCAGTATTAAGTATTTATATACCCATATATTAATTATATATATCTCTAAACTATAAATTACACACAGTATATTTATGTTTTATATATGTGTATATTAAGTATTTCTATATATAAATATATATCTTAAGTATTTATTTTATATATATATATAGTATGTACCAATGTGTATATATCTAAAATATATCTATAATATATATATCTAAAATATATTGCACAAAGTATATGTGTATTTTATATATATAGCATGTGTATCTTAAGTATTTCTATATAAAATATGCATATTAAATATTTATTTTATATAAAGTATTTATGCCCCAGTATGTGTATTAAATCTAAAATGTATATACATTATACACAGTATATGTATATTATATATAGCATATGTAGAGTAAGTATTTCTATACATAAATATGTATAGTTTATTATATATATAAAATATTTACGTACCAGTAAGTACATAATATATATCTAAAATGTATATACATGACACACATGTATACTACATGTAGTATATGTAGATTATTTATATATAAATAAGTATATTAAGCATTTATTTTTATATATCCCCATATATGAAGTATTTATGTGCTGGTTTCTTCTCCCCAGTGTCTGAGCCCTTTAGTGCAGCCCCTTTCCCCCCTCTCTATTACTGACCTAGCATGGTTTGGGGGGAGTATCTTTTAGGATTCCAAGGCTAAGGGCTGGCCCCCTGCACGTGTTTTGGGTGAGGCTGTGGCTCTGCTTCAGGACCACTCCAGGCCACCTACCCTGTTAAGATCCTCTATTTCAGATCTGATGTTTGTCTCTCCTTCCATCATTTCCTCCTCTTCTAATGTCCGTTCATCATCAAAGTCATGCACCAGCATATCAGCTGATGGGTCAAACTCATGGTCATCAGATGTTGCTGAACCTCCTGATGGGAAACATTTTAAACAGTGTTTTTAGTTACACCATGGCCTTGCAGATTTAATTTATTTTTATTCTTTTGGTGACGTTTTAATGCATAGATTACACTCATAAATTCAAATACTCTCCCTCAATCCTTTATCTTAGGGAAAGGAAAGCTCTGGGGAGAGGTCCTGGCAGAAAGAACCAGGAGAGGGTTGGAACAGCCAGATCTCCCAGTTCCCTATCTCTGGACATCAGGCCCTAGTTAAAAGTCTGGAAAACGTTCAGGTTTTGAACACTTTACTCTTAAATAATCATAAACCTGCCTAAATGGAGTTCTGCTGGGAGCAGAAACACTCATAAAATCCAAACTCCCGGCAGCCGTTCCCTTTATTCTTTGGAAGCTTCTTTGTTTACAACTACAAAGACAGACTAATGACTTTTCCAAAATTTACATTAAATAAGCTTCACAGTTATTCAGATATTAGTTCTGAGTTATTTTTCCCCATGCCTTTATTTTTCACGTCTTTGTAGAGAACTCTGGTTATATTTTGTGGCAATGAAAAAGAAATGGATGGATGAAGGGTTTGGCAGATGTCCATCAGCAGTACCTGAGTTTTCATTCTAACCCTGCTAAGATTTTTCCACTGGTGTCCTTGGACAATTTAGATTTCATTTTCCAAAGCTTGTAAGGTTGTGACTACAAGATTTAATTGTAAAGCAATTAATTATTTCTTTGAAGGAAATAAAAGCTCAAGAGATAACAACAGTCTAAGTAACTCCTGGAAAGATTTTCCACTAGTAGGATGCCAAAAAACCTTGGAAATCATAAAAAATATTTACCTGGGCTTGAAGACTCAACAGAAGGCTAAAAAAAGAAAAGAAAGGAAATTATTTTCGCTATTTGGCACAAAATCAATTCAATAATTCAGCTGATACAAAGCAAGTCACTGCAAATAATATATTGATAAATAAAGCACCAAGGTAAATTGTACCTTAAAGACCCTGCTGTGCTCTAATTCCAGGAACTAAATCCCCTTTCCACAACCCAGGTCTATCCCAAGTTGGAAGGGATACCCAAACACACCCAGGTAAACCCCAGATTACATGGCCAGGGAGTTGAAGAGAAATTATTCTTTCCATTTCACAAATTCCCTGTTCTGTCTCAAATCAGGGACACACTTTGTAAAGGTAATCCCAAACCACCATGAGAATTCCTCAGGGGGCAAAGGAAAAACCCAGCTCTGAGGAAAAAGAACCTAACTACAAAAAACACCCCCCAAACAAACAAATCACACAAAACAAACAACACAAAAATCAACAGAAAAACCGCAAAAAAAACCTGCAAAACAACCCCTCGAACAAAAACCAAACAAATGAAAACCAAACAAAATGTTGCAAGCCAGACCTTCTTCCTTAGTAGGTTTATAACACAAATTAATACAGACACAGTCTACAAAACAAATACATATTTTGAGATCTAGAAAAATGAGTCTTCCACAATAATCCATGTCACAGAGCCATCCTTCAGCCCAGCATATTTGGTAACCTGATATTTACAATGTGACCAAACAACATCTATAAAATTCTGCTTTTCCTTGGTTATAATTCTGCCAATCTTTAACCTCCCGGGATTAGATCTTCATAATAGTTCAAACAAAGGTTTCAACTCTTTTCAAGCACAGACCTAATGAAATGGGGCTTTCTGAGTTAGGAAACTAGAGCTGCAGAACCTCAAAATATATTTCCCTGCCTCAAGCAGAAAGAATGGAGAAGGTGCCTGAAGGGAAGAGCTCCAAGCTCCCTGTCCCACCTGGCCTTGGACACTTCCAGGGATCCAGGGGCAGCCACAGCTTCTCTGGGAATTCCATCCCAGCCCCTTCACCACCCTCTCAGCCAACAATTCCTTCCAATATCCCACCTATCCCTGCCCTCTGGCAGTGGGAAGCCATTCCCTGTGTCCTGTTCCTCCATCCCATGTCCCCAGTGCCTCTGCAGCTCTCCTGGAGCCCTTCAGGCACTGGAAGGGGCTCTCAGGCCTCCATGGACAAACTCAACATTAAGTGGGTAAGAGCTAAAAACATTTTTGCAAAATATTGCACAACACCAGAGGAAGTTTTGCAAATCACAACATCCAAAAGTCTTTATTTGTAAAGATTATGTTAACAAATTCCAGAGTCCAGTATTCCTGCATGTTCTGAGCTGAGTATGAAGATCAGCCAGAGAGGACTGATCTCTGTTTGGTGTGTGTTTGTTTGATAAACTTGCAAAACTGGGTAATTTAAAATATGTAATACACGATTGGTAGTGTGAATTAACAAAGGCTTGGTGTATTTACTGCAGCAATCACAGGTGGGAAAGCAAATAAATTCAATCTTTCCAGCCAGGAAGGAAACCATGGAGAGCCTTCTCTCTTCTTCATGGAAAAGGCTGCAATCCATTGGGAAAGAGAAGGGAAAAGGAAGGAAAAATAGCATATAAACCAGGGATAACAGGAGCTCAGGGAGCCATGACTCCAAAACCCACTCCCAAAATTGTGCTTTCAGCCACAATGCAGGACTTGCCAACAGGAGCTGGAGAAGGTCTTGGTCCATCAGTCTCATGTAGAGTGGAACCACCAACTCCTCACCCCAATTTCAAAGAGGAGAGTGCTTGGGAGAGTCTGAGATGTTCAGCCTGGAGAAGAGATGGCTCAGGAGGATCAGATCCACGTGCATAAATCTCTGATGGAAGGGTGAACAGAAGACTGAGAGTCTCTTCTCAGTGGCATCCCATGGACAGCAGTCATTTGGAACAAACTGGAATAGGTTTAAACATAAGGAAAAGCTTTTCCCCTGTAAAAGGGATGAAATGGGGGAACACAGTGCCCCGAGAGGCTGTGGTGTCTGCACTGGAGATGTACAAAACCAGACTGGCACTGGGCAACCTGCTCTAGTTGAGACAGCCCTGAGCCAGGGCTTGCTCTGGATGTTCTCCAAATGTCCCTTCCAACTCCAATACTTCTGGAACTAAAACGCTCCAGTAAAGACTGCACTGGAGCTGACCAAAGGATTTCCTTGCTGAGAGGGGACAAAAACCACAGTGGGGCATGAAACAATCTCAGGAGAGTCAAGCACACTTGAAGAAACAAAGTTCAGCTCCCAGTATTCTGGAATGGCACGGATAAGGCCTGGCAGCTCCAGAAGGAGAACACCTTCCCTACAGCCTGAAAAGCTGCTAAGGGACTTAACTCCAAAACACAGAACCAGTACAATCCCAGCCTGTGGGAGGAAATAGATACAAACCCCAAACCAGGAAATCTGCAAAACCGAGCCCCCTCCAGAAACACCATTTCCACCCCTGAGAGATTCTAGTCCGTTCTTTGCCATAGACAGCTTTTAGGAGAGCAGCCTCTGGGTCACTCTTCCCTTCTCCCAAGCTTTGCCAACCACACCTGCCTTGTCTGTGAATTATTCTCTCCACATTTCACATGTTTCTAGTCTGTGTGATGCCCTGCCAACCATTTCCTCCTTTTATTTCTAGGTACATACAGTGTCCCATTACATCTCACCTGCAATAATGACCAGCTGCTGCCAAAAGCAATCCTTGACCCCTTCCCACCACTCCATGTCTCCTTTGCCACTTGTGCCAGGTCCAGCCATCAGGAAGCTGCAGCACATGCTGGTTCAGCACCCCCATCTCAAAGCTGACTGACACCACTTTCCCATCCCATGCATGAGCCAAATGACTTTATCTTGGGCCTCTGCAACCACCAGATGTGATGCAAACAGTCCCCAGCACGTGCTTGGAGCTGAACCCATGGAAAAAGGAGCATGGTGGGAGGCCTGGAAAACCCTTCAGTGACACCCTGTCAGCATCACACAGAAGGGGAAGGAGCATCTTCTGAGGAAAGAGTTGTTGCAAGGCTTGGTGAGTCAGCCCTATTTCGTGCCTCCAAGTGCTGGTGACTATGGCCAGGGTGGGACAGATGGCTTTGGGGGCATTTGATCATGACAATCTCCTGGCAGTGGTTGAGGATCATATGGCTGCACTGGCATCAGCAGAGCCTAATTCCTAAGCTATGGCATGGCAATGGAATAGGAATTCCTGTGAAAAGGACAGCCCTGTACTTCAGTGGCTTTCCATTTTCTGCTGCAGCCGTTCAGAGAGAAGCACAAAGCACTGTTTTGCCTCAAGGGCACTCATGGGAACAAAGAGCTGCTACCTATCAATGGATAATGGTATCCAAGGCCCAGGAGAGAAAAACTATGGGATGCTGACAATATACAGGCTGACACACTCCAATTTTCTACACACTGCACCATCACAAAAGGTAACAGTGAATGTCTGCTGTGGGTTCAAAAGAATGAAAAACCATCCATGAACTCCTAACTCACAGACAAGGAGGAAAAACTCAAGTGGCCAAGGAGTCCTGATACACCAAGGAGCACATTTGTTAAAGCTCCAGCTGAGCCACTCCAAGGAAATACCAGCTCTGAGTATGGAGAAAACAAACCTCACAGTAAAGAGAAAAAGACACTGACCCATGAAACATCAGCATTAAAAGAATGTCACTGTTTTTATTCCATGTGTATTTCTAGGAATCTCAGGAAAGCCAGGCTGAGTACGTGTTTTCAGAAGCTTAGAGACACTCGCAGCAAGAATCAGCCAAAAGATCATATCCAATACACCCTCCAGCATGTGGATATGGGAATAGATGGGACTGAAGTCGGCCAGACACCTTGGACTGCCAAGTGGGGAATGCAGCAGACACGTGTCAGACATGGAAACATCCACACTGTCACTCTGACAACAACTCCCTGGACTTTGGGATGTGTCTGGATCACTGTCATTGGGGATGGAAGATAAATGGTAAAAGTGAACTGGCACTGTGACAGTTTATTTAACACAAACAGCCTTCAGAGACACCAGTTGTGCAGAGTTTACTCTAGGCAATGCCCAGTGCTGGATGCTAGCAGGAGAGGGCCAGGTTTTATTCCAACACTTCTGCCTGGACTGGAATGGGATACTCCAAACTGTGGAAGCTGTGGAAGGAATGCACCAAGTTTTCTCCCTTCACATTTCTGCTACAGCAGAACCACCTGAACAGGACTGACAGGACACTACACACAAAACTACAGCTGCCCTTGCTACCACCTTTCATGTTGTTTAAGATAATCATGCAATAATAACACATACTAAAATCAGCAGTATCCACACAACAAATACACATCCTGTTCAAATTGACTCCGTTATCTTTAATAGCTCTTTAAGTGTTACAAAACCCAGTTAAAAACTAGAATTAAATTCTGTCTATGTTGACAGCAATATGTCTGACAAACCCATCAGTTTGCTCAGGTCTTTGTGACAGGAAAATCCCCCAAAGTTAATAAACTCTCTTGAACTGAGCTAAATGATAGCCTGGAGAAAAGGACTGATTAAAATGGGGAAAAACATCCTTTGCTCAACAGGGAATGTGTCCCTTTCCATAACTGGTATGTCAGTGCAAAGTTACAGTTCCAGCCTGTCCCTCTCTCAATATAATCAATATATATTTGATTTGTATATCAAATTAACTTGTGCTAGAAAATGGAAAAGCTACATTTATATCCTGGGCAGAAAATAGCAACATCTTGAAGCATGGAAAAAAGAAAAATACTGCTGCTCCTCGTTTACCAGTTCTACATGTGACCACTCCTAGAGCCAAAACTGCAGTGGCATCCCTGAAATGGGAGCCTTTATATCCATAGAATTTTATTTTTGAGGCTGGTTGCTAAATGAGAAAACTCTTGTATTTTCAGAACACAAAGATCAAGTGCAATGTTTGAACTCACAGATCCTAAACATGTACATCTAAGTTTTGAAACTGCCACCTCAGCTAAGGTCCCCTGTCTTGGCCATTCCTTTCCAAGTCTCAATTCATCTATAAAGATAACTTTTCCCAGTCTCTTTCCTTGGAAGTTTTCAAGACCAGACTGGAGACAGTCCTGAGCAAGACAGGGAGACCTCTGCTGTGAGCAGAAGTCAGATCAGAGACCTCCTGAGCTCCTTTCCACCCCAAATTATCTCAAAATGCTGAGTTTTGAGATGTTTGAGAGAGCTGGGAGTGTTCACTTGGAGAACAGAAGGCTCCAGGGAGACCTGAGAGCCCCTTCCAGTGCCTAAAGGGGCTCCAGGAGAGCTGGAGAGGACCTGGGGACAAGGCATGGAGG
>JAWWEE010000416.1:0-11362 GCA_035221455.1 Xenops minutus | reverse complement strand
GGGATGCGCTCCTCTGGTCCCCCGAACTCCCAGGGATGCGCTTCTCTGGTCCCCCGAACTCCCAGGGATGCGCTCCTCTGGTCCCCCGAACTCCCAGGGATGCGCTCCTCTGGTCCCCCGAACTCCCGGGGATGCGCTCCTCTGGTCCCCCGAACTCCCAGGGATGCGCTCCTCTGGTCCCCCGAACTCCCGGGGATGCGCGGCTCCAACCCTGGCCCCGCAGAGTATTTTCTGGTCAAAGACCAAGAAATATTTGAAGATGAAAACTAGATAACTTAGGATATACATTCTCCTGTGCTTTTCTTTCGCTACAGATAAAAACGTGGTTTGATTTTGAGCCCCCGGGGGATGCGCCGCCCCAGTCCCCGCGGTGCCCGCAGGTCGCGGCACCGCTCCCTGCCCAAGCTGCCCGGCGTCCGTGCAAATGGTCTCGTAATGCTACGGCTTTTCCTCCTCTCCTTTTTCTTTATTTTATTATTATTTTTTAAATTCTGCTTTTTACAGCCAGAGCTCCCCCGCAGGATCGCGGAGGGGCTGTGATGTTCATCCTGCACTGCACAGGTGGCGGAACAGTTCAGTCCTCCCTCAGCATTTGGAATTTAAAGTGATGGAAGGAAACATTGCAGGGAGCTGAGGAACAGCGAGTTGTGGTGTGTGGACTGCTCTTACCCTCCTGGGCCGACTAACCACCGATTTATGGAAAGGGCATGTGATTTGCGGAAAGTATACCATCGGAGAAGGCAAAATTCCCTTCACTGTGAGTGTTGTTAGGCATTAAATTCTAACAAATATCAGTTATTGCCGTAGTCTTTTAATCAGAAACTGTACAGTCATGCTCAGAGACAAAGGTTTTCAGGCTGAGCAAAGGCAGGAGGGGTGCAAGCCCAGGGAAAGCTGCCCACATCACCTGGGCACTCACCTCTGTCCTCCCCGTGCAAGAGAAGTCACAGGGACTGTGGATCTTGCTGCAACACAAAAAGCTGCCTGTAAACCAGAGGGTTTCCAGTAAAGACAGGTTTGTTACAATGAGGATTTGATTTCCTCCCACCCCACGCTACCTTTTTTGTTCTTTCCCAAGGTGCATTTTGTGAGTCAGCTCTTAATTCCCTTTATTTAATTGCATGAGGGTAAGACAGAGTGTGCAGATATTTGGGTGTGTTGGACAAGGCACAGGCAGAGGATAATGAGAAGATGGATTTGACACAGAACCTGACATCCATAAAGGCACACATCTCAATGTCCAATTAATAACAATAAAACCCCAAGATAACAGTGATCAATGCAGAGAAAATGTACAAAAGCATCACATCTCACTGCAAATTTTTTTCTGGGAGTTTCATAAATCCTTCCCAATCTTCTATTTCAGTGATTTTCTTCTATGGGATACTATGTGAGACACAAGATCAGAGCACTTTCTAGGCAGGCTTAAAAATAAAGCTGGTTCAAAGGTTTGCAATTATTTTTTTTTAGGGAACCAATACAAGTTGGTATTTCTGTGATTTGTTTTCTTTCAACCTGTCCTACTGAAACACATCTCACTGTCTTCATAGACTGAGCACAGTTCAGGCTCCATTCAGTGATAAGTTCTGAGAAACCAGACAAGAAGAGACAATTTGTGCTCTCTGCTTAAGGAGTCAAAACGAACTCATTTGAAGGGTCACAGCTTGGTGCCTGTGAAACGATCTCTTCAGAAGAGACTGGAATAGGCAAGTCAAGACTACACTGGGCACAGGTCAATTTTTCCATGTTCTTCACAGCTATGGGGAGGAAACCACCCTGTTAATACGAAATCTTCTCTATTAAGCTGTTTTTAAATTGCAGAATGGAAAAGGTTTTATTTAACTGCTGTGGTCGTGATGTAACTCTCTGGCAGGGGAGCCGGTGTGTTTGTAGCCCTGCTGGGCCCGGAGCTGGGAGAGCTAATGATTGCCTCAATTTCTGCTAAAGTGCAGTTCCAAGGGCATTTTCAGCCTTCAGTTCTTCCTCCCCTCCTTTTTAAGAGATCTCAGAAACAAGGCTTTAATTTTCATTTGTAACATTTAGAACATATCAAGGGTTGTCTTAAGAGAAAAGTGAGAGTGGTTACGGCGTTCTGGAGCTGAATTTGGGGGCATATCCTCACTTAACAGTGAAGATGGAACCCATGACCCACAAATGTCCATCCACAAGACTCCCCAATATTTTCCAATACAAGACCTAATGACAACTGTGAGTGAAAAACCCTGTTCACTTCTGTAAAGAGTATTTTCAGGTCAAAGATCAGGAAATATTCGAAGATCAAAACTAAGTTTGATCAAAACATGTTTGGATTCCTGCACTCTCAGATGTCAGGAGAGAACATTCCTTGCAAAGCCATCTGCTGGTGTGATGCTTCAGGAGATCTGTCGGGCACTGTTGTGCAGGTACAGGATCACAGAGTATCTTTTTCTCCACTAAACTCTTTAATCAGCACCTGAAGTCCAAGTTTTAGAGCTGCTTCCTAAGCAGAAGAAATTGCTGTTCTTACCTGTTGGGAATCAATAGTAACATATTCTTGGAACGAAGCTTGGAAATCCCACAAAGCCAAGATCTCCTCAGCAGGGTGTAAGAGACTGAGGAGTGCTTGGGAAGCTCATTGAGACACAACACCTGAGCTGCCAGTGGACACACCAAAGGCTCAGGGCTCATGCAAAGTGAACTGAGAGCTCTTCCTGCAGCACCCTTCAACGAGCACCAAAATAACTCCTCAGTGGGAAAGAGCTTTAGGTTGGTGTGGATGTTCATTCTTAATACCTGTAATTCCAGGAGGTTTGCTTTGTGGCAGATTACACAATTCCTGCCTCCCGACCTCTCCTGTTTCTCCTTGTAGGAAAAAGCTTTTTGCTAAGTTGGCTGTGAAGTCTCCAGTGTTTTCTAAAATACGACAAAATGTAGAAGTACCTCAGGAGAATGAGCAGGTGGCACAGGGAGAGTCTCTGTCACACACAAGGTATTTCACAATGCTGGGGAAGACAAATTCAATGCAACTTGCAAACTCTAGTTGTTATTGAAAGGTTTTTTCATGTTTGTTTATATACTTTTAATTCTGTGTCTCTTTCCAGCTGAGGATCTTAGAGTTCTGTAAATATTGATGAATTTCGCCTCAGCTTAGGAAATGGGAAAGTACAGGAATTCCCATTCTACAGAGAGAAACTGAAATGTGTTTGAAAATTGAGACCTCCAAGTTACTCACATTCACTGTGAAAGGAAAGCAAAAGAAATCTTGTATTTTTTCTCTTTAACACTAAACCTTCTGATAGCACTGCAGGCTAGATGGTTACACTTCTCCAAGAGGACAGTAGCTGTGTGGAAATCAAGGTCTGCTGAGCAAACCAAGGCAATCCTCAGAGAGGGATCCAGAAAAACAGAGACACATGAACAGCTCAAACTCCAACAGCCAAGGAATCTTCCCTCTGGCCATGACCTGTTTGGAGATATCCACCTCTGCAATAAACATTGCAACATCCAACTACTGAAGGAGCCTCCTAAATAAGTGCATGGTTCAAGAAAATGGAGACATTTCTTGACTGAAATCAAGCATAATGTTTGCTTAGAAAAAGAAAAGAAGTGGAACCATATTTTCTGTGAATAAAGATTTGTTATCTGCCTTACATGAAGGAGCAATGCTCCATACAAATTCCCTGGAGAGGCTGAGCTTCCAGGGGGGATAAGTCAGGGAGAAAGTGGATAAGGAAACTGAGGTGCAGGACAAGAAGCTCTGACAGTCAGCTTGGAAACACTCAGGACTTGTCAGACTCGTCCATTTTCTTCTGAAAACCAGAATCACCCTCCAGGTTTTCTGTTTCTTGTCTCTTTTAGCAACACTGCCCTGCCTGAGCAGGGAAGTGAGCTGTGGGAGAGAGGGGTTGGTGCATCAGGATGCTGTGAGAACAAGCTATTGTCCCAGGCTGAATATTTCTCTTTGGACAGAACTGGTGGAAGTCTGGAACCTTTCATCACCTCCCCCACAACACTGTGGAAGGAACATTTTGTTTAAAAAGCAGTAGCATTTAGGAATCTGCCACAACATTTCATCCTCCAAAGCACACGGTTCATATTCAGGAGGCAGGAATTTTACTCAAGGATTTCTTGCCATCCAGGTGATATTGCAAGTTTTGCTTTCTCTTTACTACTGTTCAACACTTCCAGAAAATGAGGAATTCAGAGTAAACTGCCAAAATCTGCTCCATCCCTCGAAGTGTTCAAAGCCAGGTTGGACAGGGCTTGGAGCAACCTGGAAGGTGTCCCTGTCCATGGCAGGGGGTGGAACAAGATGATCTTTGGAGTCCCTTTCAACCCAAACCCATTCTCGGATTCCATAAATACATGAATTCTTGGTGATTCTTCCCCACTGGGAAATTAATCTTGATTTTAGCTCTGCTTGCAGAAACACTCTGTTATGAAACTGAAAAATGATGAATATTTTCAGTTTGAGTGGAATTGATAACAGCACAATATAAGTACAGTGACCAAAATCTGCTTGGGAACAGCAAGGAAAGCTTTCAAAATCAGGAAAGTTGAGCATTGCTGTAATTTAAACAACATTTGAAATATAAAAGAAAGCTCCACATCTAGAATCTGGAGCTTTTATCACTGTGTGGTTCTCTAATTGCCTGTAAAATTGCTGCTGTCTGAGTCCTTGAGAGAATTTGTTAAGCTGCTTATACAAGCACTTGAATCAGACTCAAACTCATGCAATTTACTGGATCTGTTGATTAAGTCTGTAATGTTTGCACAGATCATTTTACTTTCCATCTGATGGATGTTTCTGCTGAGGTAAAACTGACCTCATACCGGGTCTTTTGAAAGCAAACTGATTCTTGTTTCTTGCTGACCTCTGTGTCAATGAGGTGCTACCAGCCAGTCTGTCAAAGAAAAGACAATCACAATGCTGTTCTTGCACATTTTGCTTACGTTGGTCTCACAAAAATAAATATTTCTTGTTCTTGTGCTGGCCTGTTATAAAGTCTCATAAAGCCTAATTGTGTGGGTATAGTATTTAACGTTATTTTTGTGTTGTGTTTCTAGAATCATTTTCACAGATATTAATATCTGGTCGTTAAATTCCCCTGAAATACCGAGGTAATAGGTGATGCTCCCATGAGTTTAGCACCTGGAACTCCTACCAATAACTGAGAAAGATGGTTTAGGAGGTGCATTTAGGGACCTAACCCTAACCCTATTTGGTCTTAATACCTGGTCCCCAAATTTCCCAGAAATGTCAAATAAATAGGAGATTTTTAATGTTTTTTACACTTTTGGAGCACTGCTGTTTCATCCCAGGGCAGGGGGAGGGTGAAACAACCCTTGTGTGATGAAAGGTCTACCAGATATGTAAAAGATACTGTTAATCCAGAATTACTTCTGTAAAACCCCAAAGAGATGAGTTTGAACTTTGACCAGTGAATTGCTGTGAGCTGAGGGCATTTTGCTTCTGTTCTTTGTTAGAGCCATAAGAAAATATGAAAACTCTCTCTCCCTTTGCCATTAGTCAGGCAAAAGGCACTTGGGCTGTGCTTGGCTGAACTCAATACCCTCTGGGCCACATCCTGGTTCCTCCTCTTCATTGCTTTTGGAGGGATTAGAGCAGGCTGCATCAGTGGGTCATCAGATAAAGCCTTGGCCTGAAATCCTGCTGTTGTTGCAGCTCAAATGCCTGGGCACAGACCTCTCTGGGGAAGGGTTTCAGTTCACATTCACTGCATGCAACATTGCCCTTGGGAAAACATTTATTGGATTTATTGCTCTGTTTGGTAGCAGATGAGCACATCTGATGTATCTCTGGGAAGAACTCTTCTCCCAAACTCTCCTGTGGTTCTGCCAACACTTTCCCCATCCAAGGGGAAAAAGAAAGCAAGAGAAAAGACAAGCTTGTACACATTAAGAAAACATGATGAGTAACACTTCAGGCAGGGCACATTCCTGACAGACCTCTAAGAGCTTGGAACTTTCAGATGCAGCAGCAAATTCATTTGCTGTGCTTTAAGGTGAGACAATCCAGTGGGGTGATGGTTGTGGAGGGAAAGGGACTCTCTGTACTCCTCATTAGGGGTATTTATCAAGAAATACATAATGACTGGTGGAACTGGCACTGACAGTGCTGCTCTTAGGAAAAAAAGTGTTTCTACATGTATGGGTGCAACTGAAGACCCAATTTCAGGTTTGTGAACATTGAAGATGAAGCACAAAAGTAAAACAAATTGTCAAGACTGATGCTGCAGCTGAAGGCCCCTTAGAGAGACTTCCAATACAGGCCACAAAAAGTTCTTAGAAAACTGAGAGATGTTGCACCACTAGAAACATTTATGGAACAAGAAGGATTGTGCAGTATGAGAAATATAGGGCTAATATTTGAGACTCTGGGATATTCCCAGCAGTGGTGGGGAAGGGCAGGATTGCAGAGAGAGCTCTCACCTTTTATTTCAAATAAACCCAGCATGAAGCAAAACTGTTCTGCTGGGACAGAATTATGGGATTATAAAGCATCGTGTTTACAGAATATGCTGTTCACAAAGGTGGAGTAAAGGTCTTTTAATGTGCTTAACCACGAAGGGATTTCCCAGCAAAAGGGAATCTCCAGCGCCGAGCTGAGGCACAAACAGAAACTGCCCTTGGCTCCACAGGTCCAGCTGACACTGCAGAACCCTCTGCCAAGCACTGTGGGCAGGACAGGGAGAAGTTTCCCTCCCAGAGGGTGAAGCTTTTTGGGATTCCTTGCAGAAAGAACCTAATGCAATTTAATAACTAATACTGGGTATATATGAACATGGAGAAGGGATTGGAGGGTGAAATGGTGATGTTGCTTTTAACTAACCAGAGGGATCTTCTTTCTTTGAAAGAACAAGGTTAGAAATCTGAGAAAATCTGCCTCAGATCACAAAAAAATAAAAACTTTCAGATCAGAGGGAACTTGACCTATAAACACTTAGGAGTTGTATCATTAAGAGCTGATATGCCCTTTTGGAAAAGAACACCACCCCCAGAAGGGGATTTTTTACCCTTGAACCTCCATTCCCCTGAAGTGCTGACACAAGGAGGGCATTCTGACACAAGGACCTTCATTCCCCAATAAATTCCCTAATATTGGGAATGCCATGCTACTGCCATCCCTGTAGCCACATGATATGGAAGCTGCACTCCTTTATCCTACTGGCAAATTAAAACAGGACATTTTTGTGTGGCTTTTGCTAAAAGTGATGCACTTCATAAAGGCTACACCTGGACAAACCAACCACTTTATCTCCTCTAAGTTTTCTCCCTCTCTAGTGCATCTTATTGGCGTATGGGTGTTCCAAGATGCTCAGGCACGAGAAAGCTCCGTGCAACCCCAGGGAAAGGGGCGAAGAGTTGGGCAGAAAACAACCCAGGCAGAAAAGAGCAGGAGAAGCCTCTTTCCTACCCAGCCGGATTGCAAAAGGCTGAAATGATGAACGTGCAAATGTGGCAAAGAACCACAAAGGAGACGTGAGATGCAGGGTGGGGAGGGTGCAGAGAGCAGGGAAGGGATCCCACCGGAGCACCAGGGGCAGCCAAGCACAGCAGCAACAACAACAAGGAGCAGCACAAGAGACAGCAAGTCCTTTTATGCAAGCGCGAGAGGAATGAGGGCAGCGGGTTCAGTGGGTTTGTGTGAGTGGATGTTTGCATCCGTGCGCTGTTTTCACTTTTATTTACATAAGAAAGGGCCACAGTAAGTCACTCTTGGCAACGTGCTCACCCCATGGATCTTGCCTGAGCATGTGGGAGAAAAAGATTTATTTTCAAAGCCTTCGAGTCATCGAATTGTTACGAAATGCACCACTTTTCTCTTGAAGGAAATTGCACTGGCTCGGACCTCACATGTGTTATTCAGTTAATCCACCCGAGGAAATAACCACGGTTTAGGCTTCATCCTTTCCTGGTAGGATCTTTGAGAAGACAGATGACTTAGGGAAGAGCAAAAGAATGGCCAGAGAGATGAGAGTTTGTTCTCTGAGAAAGTAGCCTCAGAAATAGCCTTATGTTTTATATAAATGAATAATAATTCTCTGAGGATCTAAGGAGAATTTTTGTGATTATTTTTTCCCCTCAGTGGGAAACAAGGCAAAATGATGCATCAAAATGAAATGCAACAGTCAGCCTGGGGGATGCCCAAAATCAAAATATTTTTATCTGTTCTGTTTTTTCTACTGGTCTGTAACAGGAGCTTTGAAATGAGCAGTCATTCTGGACTGGACAAAAAACCACAAAACAAAGGCTTTTCATTTGGTAAATATTATAGAGTATAACATTATAGAATATTTTGCTATGTCATAGAATATTTTGCTACTGCTGCTGCAATCTCTCCCACAAGTAGTTGTGACTTTCTTAAATTTATTCAGCCAAAAGCAGTTCCTGAAAGGGCTCCCAAACCAGCCCTTCCATGGACTGAAGCTGAGACCACTGATGTGGGGTCTGTTCCCAGAAGGAATAAAGCAGGAACACAAACTTGCCATTCCCACAGGAATAAAAAACTTTTAAAATATACACCCATTCTTCTGTTGGGTGTTGTTCTTTATTGCTCTCCACACATTCCCTTCGGAATGGACTTTTATGGGCAGGTGACACAGGAACATGCCCAGGTGGGTCTGGGATGTCTCCAGAGAGGGGGGACTCTCCACACCCTCCCTGGGGAGCTGCTCCAGGCTCTGCCACCTCCATGGGCAGAAGTTCTGGCTCATGTTGAGGTGGCACTTGTTGTGTTTGAGTTTTTGGCCATTGCTCCTTGTCCTGTGGCTGGGCACAGCTGGGAAGAGTCTGGCACCATCCTCTTGGCACCACTTGGAGATACCTGTGTGGATTGATGGGATTCCCTCTCAGCCTTCTCTTCTCTGGACTAAACAGGCCCAGCTCCTGCAGCGTCTCCTCATCAGAGACATGGTCCAGGCCTGGCCCATCCCATCCATCCATCCATCCATCCATCCATCCATCCATCCATCCATCCATCCATCCATTCCATTCTATTCCAATCCCACCCCACCCCATTTATCCCAGCTCACCCCACGCCATGCCATGCCATTTATCCCATGCCATGCCATGCCATCCCATTTATCCCATCCCATTCCCATTTATCCCATCCCATCCCACCTATTCTAATTCTATTCTATTCTATTCTATTCTATTCTATTCTATTCTATTCTATTCTATTCTATTCTATTCTATTCCCATCCCACCCCATTGATCCCACTGATCCCATTGATCCCATCGATCCCATTGACCCCATTCCCGGCCCTTGGCGCCCCCTGCCGGCCGCAGCGCTCCCCGCACGGCCCCCCCGGCCCCTCCCCTGTGCCCGGGCCGTACCAAGCGCCGCGGGGGTGGGCACAGTCCCTTCCGCGCCCCGCGGCCCCTCCGGCCGTCCCTCCGCGCTGCAGGCGCTGTGCGGGAGGAGGAGCCCCGATCCTCGCGGATTTTCCGCTGCCGGGCGCTTTCCCCTTGTTTCCCTTCCCGTTCCCGTGTCCGCAGCCCCTCCCGCGGGCCGGGGGCGGGTGGGCCGGCCCGGGCAACATGGCGGCCACCATGAAGAAGGCGGTGAGTGCGGGGCGGGCCGGCCTGGGCTCGGCCCCTCGGGGGGTTCGGGGCTCGGCCCCTCCCCAGGGCTCCCCCCCGCCTCCCTGTCCCTGTCCCTGTCCCTGTCCCTGTCCCTGTCCCTGTCCCTGTCCCTGCCCCTCTGGGTTTGGGGCGCCGCGGGGCCTGGGCAGGGGCGGGGCGGTGTCAGCGAGGGGAGGACCAGGGTGGATATTTCATAGGGCGGTTAATCACAGACTGGTTTGGGTTGGAAGGGCCTTAAAGCCCACCCAGTGCCACCCTTACCATGGGCAGGGACACCTCCCACCAGCCCAGGTGGCTCCAAGCCCCGTCCAACCTGGCCTTGGACACTTCCAGGGATCCAGGGGCAGCCACAGCTTCTCTGGGAAACTCATTCCAGTCCCTGCCCACCACCCTCCCAGGGAAGAATTCCTTCCCAATATCCCATCTATCCCTGCCCTCTTCTAGTTTAAAGCTGTTCCCCCTTGGCCATCTCTGGGATGAGCACATTTTAATGGATCCAGCTGGAAGTGTTGGATGTATAATCTGATGACCACAATGACTTAGAGGTTTCTCCAGTTCGCAAAGGATGAGTCCCCAGAGATGAAATTTTAGTATCTAATTTCATAACTGACATTTCACCACAGCAATCAGAGCCAAAAAGCTGTGTTTCAACCACACAAGTTTTGTCATGTTGTCACAATTTGTTCTGATCCTTCCTCCTTCTCACTTCAAATAAGGAAAAAAAAAAAATAAAGATTTTACTTCTAAAATTTTGTTTATAAATTTCATAAGGAAATATCAGTATATAAAACACATGCAGTTTTATTTTATTTCATTTTATTTCATTTTATTTTATTTTATTTTATTTTCACTTCATTTTACTACCTACCTATCTACCAAAATGCAGTCTATCATTTCTGTTCTTCACTGGGTTCATAATAATTATATAACAGATCTTGAGCTAAAAATTTCATTTTGAGCTTATGACTTAAGAAAAGAATTATAAAACCCTGATTTCTGTCTGAATGAGGCAAAATTATATAAGACAAGAATCCTATAATTTCCAGCTAAAGGAAGCAACTAAGGATCTTAAGATCACTAAGGGAAAAAAAAAAAAAAAAGGAAAATAAATAGGAATTGGAAAAAAAAATATATTCTCATTAGGAAATAAATACTTCATATATTGAACTGGTTTTGCCCCAAACAGACAGATCATGTTGCCAAAAATATGGAGTGCATTTCCAACTTGTATCTTTGCAACACACATAGGGAACAATTCCTCTTTGTAGCAAGCCAGCAAGGTGTTCAAACTAATTTACTGCACCAGTGCCTGTAATTAATGTTCCTAACTCATCTCACATCATAGAGAGCACATTACACCTGTAATTTCCCCAGGTCATTGCTAATACACTCCTGCAGTGCTGCTAAAAACCCATTCACACACCGTGTTTGCTCTCTGCAAAGCAAAGATTGTGGCTCGTGGTGCCTTCGAACCCACTTCCCTGGAGGATTGCAGCATCAGCAACACCATCAATTATGTAAAGAATCTGTGGTTTGATGAAGAATTAAACAAATGAATGCAGAAATGGGAGAAATTGCCATAGAAGGAAAATTGTGCGTTATTTCATCTGAAAGAGGGTGAGTTTAGATGGGATATTGGGAAAGAATCCTTCCCTGGGAGGGTGGGCAGGCCCTGGCACAGGGTGCCCAGAGAAGCGGTGGCTGCCCCTGGATCCCTGGAAGTGTCCAAGGCCAGGTTGGACGGGGCTTGGAGCAGCCTGGGCTGGTGGAAGGT